>JAUZNJ010028130.1:0-16311 GCA_034780135.1 Jordanella pulchra
GAAAATCTGGTAGTAGGTCTGGGAGTTGAGCTTCACTCCATCCTCAACCCGAAAAGGTCCCACAAGTTCATCTTTGAAGATACCAGCCCAAACATTCATCTGGCCCATCTAATTTCATCAGTCCATATTGGCTGTTTACCATGAAATGTTTAATGATGACCAGGCTTCAAAAGTTTGGCAACTGCTGCATCTCTCTGCAAGACAATTTTTGGCTTTTCAGAGTCCGTAAAATCTCTCTTCTGATCCATTTTGCCAAAGGAAAGGAAGTTGCCTAATATTTAAGCACCCATATAAAGGGTGTTGATGTCATTATACAAATTTCCTTCACATTATAGTGATGTACATCACCTGGTTTACTTTCAAGCTTTTACAGCTTGAAGTAGGAGAACATGTATGAAAAGGATGATGTGAGCAAAATGCTAATTTGCCTAATAATTCTGCACACACTGTACAGTTAAGTACAGTGTGTATTACTCCACCATACTCCTAAACACGGTAGCCGTAATGCTGCAGCTCTGTAGCTTTGTACAGTTTCAAGGTCACTTTCAACTGAAAGGTCAGTATGCACAACCAGAATAAATCCATAAGGCTCGGGATTTTAAGGTCGAGTTTTTGAGAAAGTTAAAGACCTTTAAGTTTGTTGTGTGTGCAAAAAATATGGTGGATTTAAGTAACAACAAGAGATGGTTTTTAGCCGTTTTTTGCAATGTTATATCCAATATTTGCATAGAATTTCCACAATAAAATGACCCTATGGGTACAATGAAAATGGTTCATTAGGTGGCAAACGACATGCCTTCTCTGTATCCTTATTATATTTAACTTTATACCTTTCTCTGTTTGTAATATAAAAGAAGAAACAAAGATGCAGTAATTAAATTGTTCTCTCACCACCACCAAAACATACACAAAAAGGTCATGCACATTTAGCAGCTCCGAACTAATTTTAATTAGAATCAGCGAGCACAAAAATGACACTGAGGAATGTAAAGGTGAGCACTAAACCAACAGAACAGACAAGGGCAGCATTTATCAAGAAAGCAGCCAAAGACTCTGGGCGATCTTCAGATTTTTGAAAATCAAGTGAAAGAATCTGTTGACAGATATAAGCTCTTTAAATCAAGTCTTGAAGGAACGATGGCACGTAGAAAAAGACTGGAGACAAGGAGGAAAGCTTTCTTAAACAGCCAGAGCTAAAATGAAAAGTATCTCCATTACTAAAAATGTCCAAAACTAAATTCTAATAAGAATCTGTGAAGAAGAAGAATTGAAAAAACAACTCTCCATCCACTTTTAAAGAGCTTGAGATGTTTAGAAAAAAACAATATGCAACAACTTTCAGTCACAATGTGTGCAAAGCTGGTGAGGATATATTCCAAAAGACTAGTAACTGTAAATGCATCAAAAGCGCTTTTTAAAAGGTAGACTCAATGAATTGAATGTGTAATAATATTTTGAAAGGCGTATGTGTCCTTATGGTCTACTTCATACAAAAAACAATAAGATACAAAGCTTTTGGTTGGACTGTTTCAATTTCCTGAAAATTCTTTTTCAAATCAGTGCGTCCTTTCTTTGTTGTTCCTTTTGTGAGCAAAACTCTAGTTTCAAAAGTGGTGAATTAATTAAATCCACAGCTTGGTGTGATCACAGGCAGTTCAGCTTCACTTCAAATTTTAAACGACCCTGCCCTTCCTCAGCGACCCAGTGGGACATGCAGTCTCAGAGGTCGTCCGTATTTCCTTTGATGCTGTTTCTCTTTTTACCCTTTGATTGAAATCAGCAAACATTCCCTGATAACATGCAGCCTGGCGTGTTTCTTGGTCTCTGTGTTTCAAGAGTTCAGCATGATGACGCCTCAATCTGCTGCAGATTCTTGCTGCGACTAAAATGAGAGTCTGTATCAGAGGAGCCTCTGGTGCCACGCTGATTGTCAACTTGCAAACCACTTGGCTCCAAATTACACGAGAAGCTGCCTTCTTGTGTAAAAAAGAAAGCTGTTTAGCTCTTTAAAGAGAATACAAGCAAATCTTGATAGAAATCTTATTTTCCTTCAGAAGGCAGCTGAAGTACCACCAACAGTTCAGTGTCTGACCTGTGGGGCTTTTATAACTAAATAATTCAGCTACCAGACCCACAATAAATGACTGTGAATATTAAGTGGATGAAACAGGTCCAAAATAAAACAAGCAGCAGTAGGCAGCTTTCTATAGGATGCTTTATGACCAAGGTAGATATAAGTCTGGAAAGTAAAGACTGGTAGAGTCTGATTATACTGTCAGTCTTAACACTAACCTCCCGTCCAGCTCTACTGGAAGAACATCAATCATTAGAGGAACATCAGGGCCTAAGTTTGCTATTTCTTTAAGCTATACTAACATGACTCAGATTAATCGAGTTTAACAGTTTTAACTGGGACATAGAAATGATCAGATACAATCTGGATTCATTTTATTGCTGTGAAATAACCCTTTATGCCAAATCAGAAGCTGCTAGTCAGAAAGCTACCTTAGCACCACTAACCTGCCATGATGCACCACTAAACAGTTCTAAACAAGACTGGAAGATGACTAAACCCCCCAGGTAAGTGGCCACTGAAATAAGTCAAAGAAAATGTGTTCAAGGTTCAACTGATGCTTCCTTGTGCCCTAATATCACCCTGAGCATCAACCCATATCGGTCATATCAAAAACAGCTGCTAAAAACAACACTTTGGCTCCTAAAATGATAAACATACAACTTTTGATTGAAGCATATTTCTCTTTATAACGTCACAAAAGAAAGATAGGACTGCTCTAAAAAAAATACTAATTCAAGTTATTATGTTGCAGTTTTCACACATCCTCTATTAATATGGTAATTACTATATGAAGAATAGTAACTACATGAAAATAAAAGCTTAAAGTCATGGTTATGATATAATAAATTAAAAACTTTGCAATGACAACTTTTGTCTTGTTTTTGTTATCTTGTAACTGGCTGTAAAAGCTAATCCTGAATTTAAGTCTTTGCAAACAACACACTTTGGTTTTGCTAAAGTCCCATGAGTTGCTTGTTTAAAATGTTACACCAGCCTTTTTATTATTTGTCATTAAGGGATTTTATATTATCAATATGAGGCAAATCCAATCATGCTCACAAAAAAAAGAATTTCAAAGTGAAATGTCTGCAGAGCATCTGAACATTTGACTCCGACTTCAGCATCATACTGATCAATATCTGTCCTTATGGACCAAAAAGGCGGACTACTGAAGATGATATGTTTATATGTAGCTATAAACAGAAAAGGTAGACACATAAATGTCTTGGTTTTTTATATGCTATGTCTGTTTTTACTTTGAAGCCTCTCTGAGATGGGTCTGAAAACACTAAATATTGCTGTTATCCTCTCTTAACAACCTTATTTCAAAGAAATAACATGTTGCCTCAGCTCTCAAAGGATGAATGAGCCTGAAACCCATAAAGCAAAAAAATCCTACTTAAAGAGCAGAGAGCACCAAAGCTCAGGGGCTTCTGAGTAGGAGTTTACCAACATTACAGGCCTTTTTATTAGTCAGCAGGACGCGCACACACCAACCATAGTCAGAAACAAAGAGAAAGAGATAAATGGTAGCCAGACAGAAGTTCTGCAGATTCACACAGCTGCTCTGCAGAGCATTTAGAAGCATAATGTTTGTCAGTATTAACTTCCAGTGAACATCATGGCTGGGTTGAGTCGACTGGAACAGGTTCAATTCAAATATCAACTCTGTCAGAGCAAGGCTGACGTCCAGGCCTTGGTGTTCAGTAAAAAGTCTGGAAAAACAGAAAATCAAATCCTTTTTATTAGTGAGGAGGGAGAAAATGAAAAACTCATATAATATGGGATTTAAAATTATTTCATGATTGGAAACCATCCAGCCGACCTAAAGCCAACCAGGCTGCTCCTTCGGTTAAACTAAGGTGTATGCATACATTGTCTTGTTCTGGTGCTCTAGAAAACAGCGAAAACAGACGCTAGGAAGCAGCATGGTGAGTCAGATGATTTCATCAAATAATAGTGGCAGGTACATGAGGAAACAGATGTGGAGATGCGATGTAAAAACTAAAGAAAGGTTAACAATAGCATGGATAGAGAAATGTGGAGCGGAACTGAGTTTCCAGTGGATTGAGACAACAAACTGAACGCTCAAGTAACAGGTGCAAAAAATAGGCAACTGAAAACAGGGGTTAATTGAATCAAATTATCTGATGTCTATGCTTGAGGGAGAAATAATTAAACAGGGAAAAACACAAACTTCGATGGAAAAACTAAGTAAACCCAGCAAAAAATACAAAGAATAATAAGTAGGGGGAAAAAACAACTACAAAAAAATCCAAAACAGAAAGCAAATGGGGCAAGGTATAAATAACTAATAAAGCGCATAACTAATATGACAAATGGCAAAAATAACACAATATGGCAAGCTGTAATAAACCAAATGAAAACAAAAATTTAGAAATTAAATAAAAACGTCCATCCATCCTATTCCCCTTATCCATTATGTTGGCGGTACGGCTGGTGGACATCTCCAGCAGTCTATGGGTGAAAGGCATGGTGAAAGACAGGTCCAGTCCATCACAGCAAATAACAACCAAAATGAAGAAAAAAATGAAAGGGAAAAATATAAAACCTACACAAAATAAAAAAAGAGTAAAGAATAAAAATAAAGTAAATAAAACCTAAGTAATTGAACGGATTTTAGGAATGTACTCCCTCTGGCAAACCTTTCTCCAGCTGACCGGTGGTGTCCATCCTGACGTCACGTTAAATTCATACTGATGGAATAATTAATAAATAGACCCTCAGAATAACAACAAAATGATTGGATGTGGGTTTTTAAAATGGTTTTGGGTGATATATTTAAATTACAAATCTCCTCAAACTTCTCAGCATGATAAGGGTTGAGCTTTAGAAAGTCATTACTTCCAGAAAAAAAACAAATAAAGGAAGTTTCCAATCAGTCTGAGTAATTATGCTCTAAATACCAAGATATTCCAGGTCAGTTCTTCAGAAACTTTAAGATAACAAACATTCAATTTAAGTCAAAGGTTTGGTTAAACCCACATCCTTTGATTTCTGCACAATAACAGCTTGTGTTTCTGGAGTCCAGGGAGTCTGAATGACTCAAACAAGTTTAGTAATATTCTTAAAGCTACAGTCGGTAATCGTGTTTAGAAACACTTTTTTTGTTATTTTTGAGTAAAATGGTCCTTTCATCCTTAGAGTAGTCAATACCTTATTTATTCAGAAAAAGGAACAAAAGAAATCAGAAGTCTGTGAGAGGAGCTAGCCTCTAAAAACTCTGACCAATCCCTGCCATTCGGTCCGAGTGGAAAAAAAAACAATCAGATGCCTTCATCTCTGTCCCTCCTCCTCGCTCATCGGGTTTAAACGTTAACGGAAATATTCAAAACACCCCTTCGCAAGACTCCTATGCTTACCATTGCTAAGCCTAGCATGCTACTTTGAAAGTTACAATAATAATATAGTTTATGTACAGGTGAATGAGACATGAGGTAGTTAGGTTCAAGTCCAAAGTGTTTTGAAAGACATGGATGAGTCGGCTCCCCTCTGCTTTGGCGAGGTCTGCTGGGAGTTTGTGGAGGAGGGCTTAGCTTTAATACCTCCTACCTTAAACTATAACTTTAAGGTAGGATCTGGTGCGCTAAGAGAATACATGGTCTTTGGGAATGACTTGTTATGTTCCCAAAAAAAGGAGACCGACCACAGAGCACAGATCAAACACTGGGAATGATGTGGAAAGCCCAACTATGATCTGTTATAAAACACAGAGCTGACAAGATAGCAGCACGCAAGAGACACCGTCCAAGAGACGCCGATGGTTCTTAAACTGTTACTTGGTTTGACTCTGCGAGAAGTCTAACGTGATTCTAATGTCTTTAGAAAGAGAAAATTAATAGAAAAAAGAGGCCTTCAATTCAAGTGATAGACAGACAGACGGAGGAACTAATTTATAATTAATGTTTTTTTTAGTGTTTCTGTTAAAACTTAAAAAGAAATTCAAGCATCTTTCTGTTTTGATGTCAAAGTTGAAGATAAAAATGTTATTTATATTTTTGGAAATATTTCTCCAATGTTTTCCTCTCATGTTTAATATGAAGTTATTATTTTAAAAGCTTTTTCAACCTTTTTAAGATTTTGTAAAATTCTGTTAAATCTAGTTACCTAAGTTATTTAAATTAAGTATATTAAATTACATAATATTTTTGTTATTGTTTTCCCCGCTTTTGGGGAAATTGCTTTATTACTGAACTTGACAGGGTGTTTTTTTTCAATATATAATTCTGCAGGGTTAGCATTTCTTGTGATTTCACATATCTCAGATATTGATTTTATTCTCAAAGTGTTTCTTTTGATTCCTAAAACAAATGTATTTAGAATACAACATTCCCCTTTTTTGGTTTGTTTATGACTTTATTTAAATCAAGTATTTAAGACCCCGTACAAACCACCCTGGGTGGAGGATATCTGACACTGTTTTTTACTCTATGAAGAGTCACGTACCAGAAGACACCTGCAAACACCTGCAAATTCCTGCAGAGGCTTTAGCCCTTTTCTCCTGAGATTTATGGCAGTGAGAGGACAGACATTTGGATTCAGCTCACCGTCACTGCTGTCTGACTCGTAAATATCCCTCCACCCTTCTCTTTTTTTCCACTCCCTCCATCCCCTCTTTCCTTTCATCCTGATGTGACCCTCAAAATGAGCAAGCGACAAGATGATCAGAAACAACAACAGACTACAATGTGTCACGTCCTCTGAGACTTCACAGAACCAGTGACAGACAGGATCTAAAAACAGCCTCACATTGAAAAAAATGAAAATGGGCTTGGAGGTGAAATGTGAATTCACAAAACATTAAATGCATTAAAACATTTGGAGGAAATTTGTGGCACATTTCCTCTCGATAAAATAAAATATTAATAATTCAGCAATTTAATTCTGAAATGTCCAAAGTGTATACTGTCTTCCTCAGAAAAAAAGATAAATAATATTTTAATCCATATAAGTTATTGTTTTTTTGCTGTCAGAATTGACTCTCAGGCAGAAATACTCAGCTTTGAGAATAAGGCCAAGGAAAGGCAAGTTTTTTTGTATAGCGCTTTATACGATTAGCACAGAAGCACAAAAACAAACAGAGAAAAGTGGCACTACAGTGGCCACATAAAGGAAGATAAAGAAAAATTTGGTCTACAAACTTGACCTGATAATGTTTCATCTAATAATTTAAACGCAAGGGAACTCTAAAGAAATACATTTTTAACCTTGATTTAAAATCACTCATTGTTTCAGTTTTTGTATTGTTTTCTGTGAGTTTGCTCCAGATAGGTGGAGATAAGTACTAAATGCTGCCTCTTCCTGTTTGGTTCTGATTCTTATGATGCAGAGAAAACTTGAACCAGAAGACCTTAGAGGTCTGGGTGGTTGATACCAACGGCAAGTGTGTAATATATCTAGGTGCTGATCCATTCAGTGATTTATAGATCGACAGAACTATTTTAAAGTATATTCTTTGAGATACAAGCAGTTAGTGGAAGGACTTTAGAACTTGGGTGATGGGCTCCAATTTCCTAGTTTTGGTGAGGGTCCAGGCAGCAGTATTCTGGATCAACTGCACCTTTTAAACAGACCTGCAAAGACACTGTTGCAGTAATCAATTCTACTAAAGATAAACATTCATTTCTTTTTTTAAGATCCTGCTGTAACATTAGTCATTCAATCCTGTAGATGTTCTTTAGATGATACTTTCATGTGTTTCTGAAGGTTCGGGTCTGAGTCCATCCCTACGTCCAGATTTCGAGTCTAATTGGGGGTTTCCGGCTGTGTTAACTGAAGCTGTGCGTTAACTTCTAAATGTTTTTTCTTTGGTCCAAAAAGAATTTCTTCAATTTTCATTCAGCCAAAGACAATTGTGCCCCATCCGCGTATTTATTTCTTCCATTCAGTTACCCAGTGCTTTTCATAGTCCCATGGTGACATTCTAATGTATAGCTGTGTGTAATCTGCATAGTTATAGTATTTAAGTTACTGGTTATATTAATGTGAGCTAGGGAAGCAATCCTGTTTCACCGCAGTGGTTCTGTTGGCCACAGCTCCATAAAACCACAGAAACAAATAAGTTACATCACTAAAAAGGAGTAAAGATAATGACCTGATTATTAAAAGATTACATTTTTGCCTGTTGATCCCTGTCCCAGACGCCAATTTAGAGAACCTTCCTGGGGCTTGAGTTTTTATTTATATTCCTACAAACTAAAATAAAAAGTCAGAGTCTCTACTCAATATGCTTTTTTTCTTTTCCCAGAATGAATCTTTGGCATTTTGGAGAAGATAGACACACTTTGCCCCATTTTAAAGCTTTTTTTTGATTTGGTAAAGCTGGAAAATATCAGTTTCTTCATGTTCTGTAAAGTTTTACCACCAGGTAAGATGTTGGAAAAAACAGCCTTGAGCAGCAAAGCTTGATCTTATCTCCTCTCTTGCCTTTAAAGTCTAGTTACACTCTTATTCAGAGGAATATCATATTTGAATTTTTCCTCCAGACTTGGTAGTCGTGTTTTAAGTCTTGAAGCAAAGAATATTATGAATAATTTATAGTAGAACTAATATCAACAGTATATTTGAATAATATTGATAAAACAAGATAAGTTTTTTTTGAGGTGCATTTCTCCTAAAGGATGTTATGGATTTTGTGAGTTACATTTAACAACTCCTTACTCTAGCTGCTAGAGCTGCGGAACATTCGTATCTTGTTTGAGGGTAGATAAAGTTTGGATTATTGTCAGATATCACATTCTGTCTTTTCATGAGTAATTCCAAGTGAGTCAGTTAACAGGTATAATTGTGCAAAGGTGCCTTGAACCAAGAGGGCCCTGGGTTCTAATCCAGACTTGGGTACTTTCTGTGTGGAGTTTACAGGTACATCCTATTGTCATGATCCGGGGTTCTTTGTTGTTCTGTTGTGGGTTTTTGCTCTCCTGTGCGCCTATCCTATTCCACCACCAGATGGCGCCAGGTTCTGTTGGAGTGTGGTGTAGCTCCCAGCGGCACAGGGGTTTCCATTCAGCCTCATCAACCTCTCTGCACTTAAGGAGCTGCTGCCCAGTCGTCGGAGCCGAGTGTTTGCCAGCTTTTGTTACGACAAAGCCCCCTGAGTCAAATCTCTGAGAAATCTCCTCGTTGCCTTATTCCTACAAGTAACTTGTCTCTCTGTGTTTTCTTCGTTGCCTTCAGGTGCTCTCCTGGAAGTCTGGATAGCCGTCTGCTCCTGGTTTCTTTCCTGAGCAAACCTTCCCTCGTGACGCCGTGGTGTTTACCCTCTGGATGCCCAAACTCTCAGTCTCTCTTCTCCGTTGTTCTCCTGGATTCTCTACGCCCACGACTGGTAGCTCAACTGCTCCTGGAGTCTCTGACCACCTTGAGCCAACCTGTCCGTTTCCCACCGCACTCCTCCGCTGCTCTTGGACCCACACAGGAAACAAAGACCACGGATACCTAATCCTCCCTTCAAAACCTGGAATCAATCTTTGAACAGTAAGATTCTTTCTTACTACGCTCTGCAACTCAGTTTTCCAACTGGCCGTCAGTCTGCTCTCTCTCCCAGTGTCTGCTTCAGCCGGTGTTACCTCCCTGGACCTGGCTCTCGCCTCGCTTCTCAGTTCATCTCTTAAAATAAACATCTTAAATCTGATAAGGCTCTTTTGTCTTGGTGTTCTGCATGTGGGCTCGGCACTTAAAAAACCCAAACATGACACCTATTTCCATTGATAGCTGATTAACAGCCTTTTGTTGAACTGCAGTGATCGGAATCAGCTGAGCTGAAGCAGGGAAACTCTAAAAGCTGCAGGACACCGGCCCACAAGGACCGAGATTGAGGAAGCCTGCATGAACCATTCTATTCTATCCAACTCTTCCTTTTTCTTTTTACTTAATCATTCATACATGAAAAAATCCACACTCATACATACTTTTGTTATTCTGTTTTTTTTGTTCTATCCCTAAACCCCTTTAAGTGTCCCTTTCCTCTTTGAACTTCTGTCCAAATTCATTTCTCCTAAACACATACTTGGCCATTAAAGTGTATTCTCTTTCTTCTGACTGATTTCTCTATTAGATATCACAGTTTTTCCACAAAGCCAGATCACATGAGTATAAGGTTAACTGGTCTCTTTAAACTGCATTTGGGTGTGAATGACAGTTAAGGTCCCACAATGTATCAAGAATACATGCCATAAGAGTACCAGTGTGTGCAATATTGATATATATTTAACCACTGTTTAAGTGCAACAGATATTGACAAGTTGATAACTCAGTCACTTTATCTGTATGGAATTAAATTGATATCAGATAATAGTTATTTTTTATCAGGACCAAGTTGAAAAATAAATGTACATTAATATTGGGAAGCCCTAATGTGCGTGATTCTTTGATCTGTGTTTCTCTTGGTTGTCCTGGGATGGACTAGTGACCTGTACAGGACATTCAACATCTCTTGCTCGGTGGCTGCTAATGACAGGCACCATCCCTCCAAAAAATCGTATACAGCTAGATATAACAATGGAGAGGTATTCTGTTCAGTTAATCTTCTTTATGATTTACCATTTAGTTGGTTTTTTTCCCATAATTATCAAAAGCCTCCCGACAATGAAAACACATTTCTGGGACTTCTATTTCTGTCAGTCTAGCTCCCTTCATGATCTTCCACAGCTGCAGCTTATTTTGTGAAATAAACTCACTCATCACTCATTCAACCACATTTGCTCTCCCTTTCATTTGCAACTGGTGATATGCATCTTGGGTCTTCCTGTTGTTATCCTCTCGTGCCACTTTTGTTCTTTTGTCATCAAGCTAAAAATATATTGGGGGAAAAATTCTATTATTCAAATTAAAATTTGGAAATTAAACAGCCATCTTTTTCATTAACATCAAAAGCTTGAGTTTTAACAAACCGACAAGCTAAATCACCACAGAAATCCACTCAGAGAGCAAATGGATTGATTTATGCTAAAGCATCCACTTCGTCTGCTCCAGTTTTTTCCCACTAAACCCAAAAGATTTTTGTACCACTTGATATTTTAGGTGAGCAAATCTAAAAGTCAGACTGCAGAAAAACTTTTGACTGGCAGAACAACTTTTCTGCTTTTAAAAAGAAAGGGTGGATGTTAGACCAACATGAGAGTTCCTCTTAAATCAGTAAAGTGTCTGTCTGCCGTCTGACAGCCCATCTGAAGCACGCCGTCACAGCCTACTGTCTGTCGGCTGACCTTCTGCTTTTGGTACATGGATGGAGTGCAAAAAAAGAGCCGAAAAGGGATGACATAGCTGGAGATTAATGCCAAATCAAAATGCTCAACATGAGTTCTTTCCCCTCCCCAGGCTGCAAAGTTAATTTGTTGAATCTGAGAATAACATTTGCATGAAACATTAGCATAAATTTATGAAGGCTGCACCAGAAAAACACTACTCTTAGAGATCACTCAGCCTAAATCACCTACATGTGCTTGGAAAAGAAAAAGTGGAAAAAAAATCTCTAAAACTGTAAATACGCAGTAATCGCTTTGCAGTAATTCGACAGAAATGGAAACTATACAATATATAAGGAGCTAATTTCACAAATTATCTTTTTTTCCTGGACATATGACTCATATTTTCAAAGCTAATTTGCAGCCTCCCTTAAGCATCCCTGAGAATTAAATTACTGTCTAGCATGTCCTCTCTCTACCGTTGTTATTTGAACAACAGATATTTAATAAAAGCAGAGCTATCTCCTGAGGCTTTAAATTGAGACAAGCAAGATAAAACAACATGACACAGCAATGCCGGGGGTGCTGTCAGCTGATATCAATCCTGCAGCTACCCAGCAGAAATCACAGTAACCCTCCAGAACTGAGCAGGTAGAAATCGCCGAAGAAACCTGCTGAATCACCCTCAGCAATTAGACTTTGATGTTTACTTTTGAGGGAAACAGCGTTAGTGCTCTGCAGCTCACTGCTGAAAGGGGGACATCCGTCAAAGTTCTACCCACCAGGGAAAAACAGTGACACCGCCTGAAGTAAGCCACCCTCGCATCTAAAAAGGCTTCAGTGATATTAAAGGTATTTGAAAGAAGGAATCAAGCACTCAGCCGTCTTTCTAAATGCTCCACATCATTCCAATAAATATTGTGAAATTATCTAATTTGCCTTGAGAGAAGGAGATTAAAAACATGGTGTTGAAAGATGATGATTTGGGCTTGAAATGCCACTTATCTAGGGTGTGGTAGATGCAGATTCATTAACAGAAAAACATCCCGACACATTCCTATTTCCCTTAAAGGGTCTATATAAAGCCCTTTGCTTGATTCATTCATGTCTGACTAATCGAATCTTGAATCTTAGCCTGTTCAGCCAGACTAATTTACGCCGTGTACACAGCATATTAGTCTGAATAGGAGTCAGTGGAAACAGTTGAGAACAAATTAGATGACTGCTTGTGATGCAAAAAAATATTTTTTACTAAAAAGGTCTTACAGTAGCCAGATATTGAAATTAGGGCTGAAACGATTAATCGGATTCATGGTGAATAATCGATTATTGAAATAATCGTCAACTAATTTAGCCATAGGTTAATCGTTAACTGGACTAGAGATTTTAAAACATGCCTATTGCTGAAAGAGCAACCCACTAGGAGCAAAATTGTAAAAAAAAAATATATATAAATAAACACTTTACATTTAAGATAGAAGAAAAGTTTGTTTTTTTTGGTCAACATAAGTTTTCAACCTACGTTGACCCCGCCACTCCTGCCCAGTAAAAAACACGGCAATTCTTTGTTAAGTCTATGTTAATTCTGTCAACTCGCATCAGAGCCTTTGAAATTTCTTCAACACCTAATATGCACAGTGACAGCAACTGCTCTTTTTTTAACTAACTGTCTGAGTCACAAAAGTGTGTTTTTCAGCCATGAGAGGTCTCATACCTTGTTTAGCCTTCCAAAAGCCAAGGCTAAGGCTAGAAGCGGCGTGATACAGAGACATCATAAAATGGGAGTCACTCAGACGGGAAGAGGAAATGTCTTAGTGAAGGAAAAATAGCACAAGAAAACGGCTTGTATTTTATAAAAAAATATTAGTATTTAGTGAAAAAGGAAATATTTTATCATATATATGCCTATGGTTCACTTTGGAAAGCATAATATAGGTTCTTTAAATTCAAGGTAAACTTAAACAACATGAATTACCAAGAGATGAATGACCAATGTGCAGAGCTGGATTTAGGATTATGTAGGATCCCTAATTTTGATGTCCTACTGTTTCAAGCTTCTCTTATGTCCAGGCAAAAATCAACTTTAAGTTTCTTTATTTAATGTAATCCTCTATTTGACTTTTGATTTTAATTATAAGTGAACATAATCAGACTGAGTTCCAATTATAGAGAAATGACCCACTCTGAAATGTCTGTGGCTCAAAAAAAACACAAGACATCGTATTTACAGAGCTAAGTGGACAAACATTTCACAAGAGGGAGTGGAAGTGACACTTTCCTGTACACGCACTATCTTGTAATCTAGGAAACACGCAGATCACTCTGTTTGCCTGGCGTACGGCAGGAAATAAGGCCCCCTGCCACATTAAGGAATGTCCACGGAGGAGACAATGGAAGCCTGTACCATACCACAGAATATGAGAATGCGTATTGTTTCCACAATGTCTCTTCCTGCAGCAGTCATTTACTTACAAACTACAGAAAAAAACACACACACTTCAGAAACTCCGTGATGCTTCCCACTTTATACATATCCCACCCGTAACCTCTAGACGCAACCCCTTGTCTATGACAATGGCAGGAACAAAGAGCAGTGGAAGGATGTTTGTCGGAGGCGTTCAGGGGGAGCATTGTACCTCATTTCCTTGAGAGGTGCAGCCTGGGCCGCTGAGACCCAGCTGGGGTGAGTGGATAGAAGAGAAACATCCGTACTGAACGTCCAAAGATCGTAGAGATCCCGCCAGGCAATTACCACGTGGCCTAAGCCATAAGAGTGAGAAGGATAGAGGGAAAGATGTTGCATTGTTCTCATCCTCTACCCACTCCCCCCCCACCTTTAGTGAGACGGATTAATGCCAAGAGCTGCTAGTACTGAGAGTGTCTGGCTTGTGTATGCTGACAGACACAACGAGTTAGGCCTTCTCCATTTTAATCAGGCTAACAGACAAGGGCAGACGAAAACACAACAAGGACTGTTTGCTTGAGACTGGAGGATTTACTTGTTGGTGAGCAGCTCAGTTATTTAGCTCTCAAACAGACAGAAAGCCTAATCAGCCAATTAGAAGAAAAGCAAACTGTATGCTCTGCAGCATGCCTAAGTCTGTGTTTGAGGCTCTTTACATTTGGTTTGTTTTGAAAGCGATGGAGCCTTTACTCTTCGATCCAGACGGCTGACCTCTTTCTCCTACAGTGATTTAAGAGATGATGTTTGGTTAGGAGCAAGCTGTGTAAAGGTTGATGGACAGGGACCAGTGGCAGGCACAGCTGTAATGATTAAAGCCTGGGACTGACGTTCATGCGACGACAGAAGATATGACAGCGTGACAGGGCTGACATTTCAAAAAGGAGATCCAACTGAGGACCTGTCCTGTGGGAACTCAGTCAGAATAGCAGGTGAACGAAAGGCTGAGTTAGTGACATGTTATTTGGATTATTATTAGGCAGTAAACAGGAACCTTATGGGGGAAAAGGGGCATACTTTGAGATATTTTCACAGTTGTCATCACCCTCTACTAACTCTGGAAGACATTTGCAAATTTATATTTATTGCTATAGCATAATCCGACCATGTAAAAGTAAAACATTGTGCCAACTTTAATTTGAGTGTGTTTGTTCAGCTGTAAAGACAGGACATTTCAAAAGGAAAGAAAAATCACTAGTGCCACAAAAATCGGCGATCCCAACAGTTCCAGTGAAAAATATCTAAGGGAGCTTTTTAGTTAACATAACTTGTTTTCTAAATCGGTTAGTAGAAGCAGTAATTCATGACTCTTTGTATTCCTAGACGACAACAACCTCCCCTCCTCCCGCCAGCCCAGTTGTCTTTAAAATGGGAAAGACCAAAAACACTAGAGACAGTGACCAGTCCTGAATAGTGATGGAAACTGAAAGTGCTACCAGGTGGATATCACTGCTTTAGCTGAGAGAAGACAAATACCTCCATGTTAGTAAGTTATTAAAACTGGAATCAAATTGACTCTGTTACATCCTTTGGTAAAACATGTACAACATGCTCGAACTGGAAGTGTTGATAACATTTTGGAGAACTCAAAGATAAGATAAAGACATGTTTAACAATGAATACACTCTAATATTAGTGTTTTGTTTTAGCGTAAATGCTAGCCATGCTAATCTTGCTAATTGCTAATATCAAGATCGTTTATGACGTTGACTCTGTGAAGATTTATCTTTGCTTTTGACTTTTTGCAAAATTGTTTGAAAGGTATTTTACAGCACCTTTCTCCCACACAGTATGACATCAACTCTACTCCTTGTGAAAATAATCAAACACCGCCAGAGTGGAAAAGCAATAGGAAAATACTTTGAACCCTGTTCTAATATACTTTTTATATGACAGTTCTTCATTAGATCTCCTAACAGATCTATTTTGATATCGATAGGTCGATGCTTTACAAAACTTGTTAGCAAATGATAATTGTATGAATTGAGCAAGGTCAGTGGATCTGAGCCTCAACCCCAGCAACACTGGCACTACTGTGAAAATATGTCACAAATAAAGAGCTTCCTCAGGACGGTTTCAGGCTTACAACTTTAGGAAAGGGTGTGGAGCTCTGTCATTTGAAATAACAGTGGAACTTAGAGTTGAACAACTGCTCCTTCACACCAAAAGAAACCAGTCTCCTGATGAAGCAGAAGACTGCAGGACACAATCAGAACTACAAAACAATACACCCTCTGAACTAGGAACATGTACGGATCCTTTAAATTGAGCTGAAAAAAATCTCACCTTGAAAAGAAATCTCTTTTCCTCTCTTAAACCTGCTACCTGAGCTGAAATAACCAGAGGGGGGTCAGATAAACAGAGACGGATGAAATCAACTAAATATAAGATATTGTAGTGATAAAAACTTTAACAGATGTTTTTGACATACTTTATAGCTCATATAAAGCTATAAAGTATGTCAAAAGTTTTTATAGCTAAAAACTACCAACTGTTGAGATCCGGAGCCTGTCTGCCACCTTTTCTCCAGCAGAGCGCGCCGTGGGTCTCCTGGGCTGGAGCCCTCT
>JAUZNJ010028132.1:0-16307 GCA_034780135.1 Jordanella pulchra
CTTTGGAAGTTTTTTTCACTGCTTTTAAACCCTTTATAATCTTTGCAATTTTCCTGTAATCTGAACCTTCATCTACACCATTAAAAGACATAAAAGACATTACTTATTCTGCATCCTACCTTTCTCTCTTTCATGATGATGGTTACCAAAATAAGCACGCCAAGCAGAGCACATAGCTATGAGCACTACACTACTCTGCTGACCCTCCATTAACCAAAAGGTTTTTCAGCAACCAAAAAAAAAAAAGATAAAATCTAAAAATCTGTTAAAAACAGATACTGTATTGTGACCCAGGTCGCACAAACTTCATCTCTGAAAGTCACAGGCCCAGGCTGTTCCAATAATAGAGCGGAGATGTTTGGCAGGCAACAAAAACACAGCTCTATGTAGTCAGGTGATAACACTTGTGGAGAAGGAAAACAACGCGTTAGCAGGCGCTATATATGTGTGTGTGTGTGTTTCATTACATTAGGTCAGTCAATTTTTAGATAAGACCTGGTAAGTTATTTAATGTTAGTCAGATGCTTTTGAATGTGACATGAGAGCGCATTAAAACCCCCCTTGAGATTAGATGGTGGGACTAAATCTACTTAGATGAAGACAAACTCTTACTTTAGCACCACAGAGCTGGACGGTGGCACAGCAGTAGATGTCTGCTCAGTGGTGGATTTGGGAGCAGATGCTCCCCTCGGAGGTTTTGTCACCAGTACTTCATCGTCTGAGGAATTATCCTCTGATGCTCCGAGGATGAACTTGAGGCGCCCCCTTAGCTCTGATTTTGAGCTCAGCACCGATGGGATGGCTTTTGAGAGTTTCTTGGTTTCCTGCTGCAGCGGATACCCTGAATTCACCTTACAGGAGGCCTCCACAGGATCAGACTCTGGTTCTGTGTCTGAACAACTTACAGACTCAAAACAAGTCGGAAGTTTGTCGCCATCGATGCGTTTTGATTTGGGTGCAGCTGTTGAGAGGGAACGGCTTTCTGCATGAGAGTCAGACTGTGCAATGGAAATGTCCTTCTCAACTGATTCTTGACTTTTTCCAGGCATAGCTACTGTTTGGGTTTTATTTCTCAATAGTAGCATCCATACCCAGATAAATACCAAAGCTGCAAGCAGGAACATTTAAAGGCATCCTCCCGATGCTACAAGAAGAACAAGATGGACATAATCAAATGCAAGTGAAAAATTAACAGTTTGATCTGTTTATTTGCAGTGAGAAAAAAATAATAATATAAGAGTCCTACATAGAGTAAGGCCTGTATGTCAGTCACTCTAAAACAACAAAATGTAAATAACAAAAATGAATCAGGGATGTACTCATTTATTCTGCAATAAAATAATATTAATAACAGGCCTACTAGCCACAAAGATTTAGAGTCATAACAAACTGGCAGGAGCGATGTGTCCTTGTCCTCCAAACTCACTTGTAGGATTTGATCCTGTGTACTGTCCTAATTTCAACACGTTTCCTCTGAGGTGATAACGGGGCAGAAACTCAACGCACTCAGACGTCTTTTAGGCTAACAAAAAACTGAAGAAACCTCTCCATTTGTCCGTGAGGATATGTGTCCCTGAATGGCAGGAGGACCTACCAGGAGACATTTCTCAACCATGCAGAGTCCAGTAAATAGGCTCCCTGAAACAGCTGACAAACACGAGAGCTAAGTGTGGCTGCTGGATATGGGCTAAAGGTCATCTCTGAGAGGGGGAATCGACTTCATGTGTTAAATTGAAAAAAAGGAAAAAGTGCTAGATTTACTGAAATTAGGATGTATAAAAAATTATGTGTACAAATCCTTATAGAATATAAGAAGGTATGCTATTTTTACCCTCTGTATAAATTAGGGGGAATCACATAAGAAAACCTCCCCATTAAATACATTCAGTACAACAGTCTTAAGAGTAAATGCTAAGCTAGTACTACAGCATTTTAACAGTATAATTTGGTTATTTTACCGTCCAATTAAAGAAAATAAAATGTGAATAAACTGACTGTGACAGAATATTACGTGTCTTTTTAGGCTAATTATAACGAAAAGAAACGACAGCTTAATACTACTATTAATAAAAACATAGAAAACAATTCCTTATGACGTAAAAACAGTACTAATTTCAAAAGGAAAACGATCAGTCAGTTGAACTGTACTTTTTGATCGTTTAGTTTTTCTGCAACAAGAAATCAACTGCTTACTTTTCAAGTCACGAAATATTTAAGTAACGGATTTGCACTTATTGTTTATAAATTGTAGAACTTTACAAAACCTTATTTTTTTAATTCAACTTTTTTATGGAAAGTATAATCCACTTCTTGTTTGACATGGGGGAGAAAAATAACGGTCGGCCCAGATGAGGCCGCTGGTTTAATGTTTCCCCAGTCTGGGGCAGCTCTAAATGTATGTCACCTACCAGCAGCAAACGGTGTGCTCTCCTCTGACCGCCGACCAACACCTCCTTCTCCCGGTAGGTAACGTAAACACGTACATGGAGGTCAAGCTCCACCCACAAACAGAAGGACACCAAGATCGTCTAATTACAGCACGTATTTCTCTCTTCTTCTATTAGTGTGCAATTTTTTTACGCCATAACATGTGGGGCATCTTTTGTCGAATACAAAAAGCTTTGAGGAAAACGAGGCTATCAGCCACCCAGATTAACCCAGAACCAAAGCATTGTGCAGATGCGATCTCACTGTCTATTAATAATAATGAAACAGATAGTGTTCTGTTATTGACTGGAAGGTCATTCAGAGAGAGAGAGAGAGAGAGTTATTACAAGATGAGCATAACAAATATTTAAACTCAGATCATCAAAGAAAGCATCATATTTAAAGCAAGTACGCCCGGTAAAAATGTCAAAAGTCGGAATAATATATATGAGCTCAATTGGTCTTTTTAACTCATGATTGGTTGCGTTGTATGTTATTTTCTTTAATCAATATCTCAAAAATAGTCTTTTTTTTTCCGAAAAAAGGGCATTTCAAACAACAATCTCTGTTACCAAGCAAATTTGCCTCTCAAAATATGGCAGATGAAAACCAACTGGATGAAACTTTTTTGTTTGTGTATTTGTTTTAATTGATGTAAAAAAATTACTATAGAACCTTATCAGCAGAAACATTTGGTATAATTATCCTCAATGACTACTTTCTTTATGCTTGTTCTAATTTGATTGTATTTAGCCACATTATGACTGGTCAGCACAAAATAAAGCTCAAAAATGTATTTTATTAAATTTGATAATAGCGTTAACCTCGTTCATTAAATGTAACCAGATAAATAAAGTTCTAACACAGACTATGTGCAACGTGAATCATCATATTAAAATAAACAATCTTTGGTCTTGCTGCCCCAAGTCTCGCGGCAACTGCAGGAAGGCGCCAAAAGAAGAAAACACCAAATTCTATCTCGGCCGCAATAACAGAGGGAACAAGCCCAAAAGGAACCTTTTATATCTTCAGATGTGACTAACGTCACTTGAACGTAGAGGTTTTAGGGATTGCTGATTACGTTTTGTCATCTGGTACCACAGACTGAAGATGGTTTTGCAGAACAATGGACGATACAGAGCGGACAGGGGACAAACGGGAGGAGACCAAGACAACCAGTAAGTTCACCGACATGTAACTGTCTTAACACTATTGAACTCAAGCTAGTGAAGGATGTAAACTAAATAAATCATTAAATCAACGTTCGTTGTGTGTTTTAATCAGGGATGATGGATCCTCTATGTCGGCGCTCAAGAGGCTGGAGCGCAGCCAGTTTACCGATGACATGGACGCCCGCTTCGGCTTTGACAGGATGAAGGAACCCGGGGAGAAAACTGGCTGGCTGATCAACATGCACCCCGTGAGTCCACACTATTATTTAAGTGGATCAAAGCTTGATGAGTCACTAAACATATTTGTATTTTAGACGGAGATCCTGGATGAAGACAAAAGGATGATCAGTGCTGTGGACTATTATTTTATCCAGGAGGACGGGAGCAGATTCAAGGTATGTCCAATGAAAATAGTGAAAAGAACACTTGGCAAAATTATTCAAATTCATCAAACTTCTTCACGTTTGGTTATCCAACAGTAAGTTTTATTGGGAGTGTCTTGTGTCAGACCACGAAGAAAGTAAAGTGGAAGGAATAAATCTGCAATTATGTGCAACACTGCAAAATTCTCTGTGTAAGCACTGATCTAAAGGACATTACAGTATTGAACAAACAGCATCACGAAGATGGATCAACACAGCAGATGGGTCAGATAAAGTTGTTGCAGAGTCTGTTAATGGAACAAAACCACAGCTTTAGATGCTTCTGATGCCCTCATCTAGACTCAAAGGGTTTGGCAGCTAATCTAAACAGCCAAGTGATTCATGATAACTAAGGATGAGCTACAAATGCAGATGAAGGCTCTTAGGTGTTTATTTCTGCTCTGCAGGTGGCTCTTCCCTTCAAGCCTTACTTCTACGTAGCAACTAAAAAGGTAAGTTTGTCAGTAATTTTGCTAGTCTTGTAATCCTGCTTTGAAAGAATTGTAAAGAGTATCTTCTTTCCAGAACTGTGAGCGGGAGGTCATCTCGTATTTATCCAAGAAGTTCCAAGGAAAGGTGGCAAAACTTGAAATAGTTCCAAAGGAGGACTTAGACCTGGTGAGAGCTTTGGTGTCCTTCAGCATTCAGATTGTCCAGAGGAGCAGAGTTTAACAAAATGGCTTGCTCTCCCCAGCCCAACCATCTAGTTGGACTAAAGAGAAACTACATCAAGCTGTCGTTCAACACCGTGGACGACCTCATCAAAGTCAAGCGTGAGATTTCTCCGGCTGTACGCAAGAATAGAGAAAGGGAGCAGTCCAACGACGCCTACACGTCCATGTTGTCCAGGTAGCTCTGCTCCATTATTCGTATCGGAGTCCCAGAGGCTTTGGACTGTTTTTTTTTGTTTGTTTTTTTTTTTTCTTCCAATGACATCATTCTTTTCTTTAAGTGCTCTAGCGGGAGGCAGTGTGACCTCAGCTGACGATGACGGGACACTGAAGAGTATTTCTGACCAACTGGATAACATAGTGGACATGAGAGAGTATGATGTTCCGTATCATGTCCGAGTGTCCATCGACCTCAAGATTCATGTGGTAAAAATAGTTTTCTCTCATGCTTGTGTTTCCCTTTTTATTTTTTTTTTTTAACGAATCCTTCAGACATTCTTTCCTCTAATCTGGACCTGCTTCTCTCAGGCTCACTGGTACAACATCCGATACAGAGGAAGCTCCTTCCCGCCAGAGATTGTGCGAAGAGACGACCTAGTGGAGCGCCCGGTGTGGAGATGTTATTTATAATGAAAAGCACTGATGCTCGCTCGCTGCTCGCTACTTTCCTTTACACCCAGCTCCTGTGTTTGTGCTTTTTAGGACCCGGTTGTTTTGGCTTTCGACATCGAAACCACCAAACTTCCTCTGAAATTCCCAGACGCGGAGACGGACCAGATCATGATGATCTCCTACATGATCGACGGACAGGTGATTCAACGATGCACGCTTCCATTTAGCCTCCCGTCATAGTTGGTGTTGGTTTTTCACAACTCTGATTTTTGTCCTTGAAGGGCTTTCTAATCACAAACAGGGAGATCGTTTCAGAGAACATCGAGGACTTTGAGTTCACCCCCAAACCGGAATATGAAGGGCCTTTTACAGTTTTTAACGAGGATGATGAGGTGAGTGGGATTTAGGTGATAGGCTGACCCATCCCCTCCCCGCATAGAAAAAATGCTGCATGTGTTTTTATTCAGCTATTTGAGTCATTCCACTGCTTCTGTCTTTCTGGAAACCCTCTTAAACATTCTTGAAGTGTTTTACCGAGTCAGATATGAGTGTAGTGGGCTGAATAATATATGTCAGATTTTTCTAAAGGTTTCTGCTTTCAGCACCTCATCGCTTGTGTTATAACCTGTAAAATGACTGGTTGCAGGCTGCCCTTATCCAGAGGTGGTTTGATCACGTTCAGGAAACCAAGCCAAACATCTTTGTAACCTACAACGGAGACTTCTTTGACTGGTGAGCCAGTTGTTGCCAGACTGAAGCAATGATTTACGTTTTACACAGAGTCTGTAATTGGTTTGTAAAATCACAATTAGAGCTGGACAAGATTTCAATATCAATATATATCGTGATATGGTTTTATGCAATATTGGTGATATGACTTTTACACACATTTTCAATATTTCAATATATATAACAGTCTATAAACCTCTGTGTGTTTAATTGTTACAGGCCTTTTGTTGAGACGCGGGCGGCACTGCACGGACTGAGCATGCACCGGGAAATTGGTTTTCAGAAGGACAGCCAGGGAGAGTATAAATCCAGTCAGGCCATCCACATGGACTGCCTGAGGTGGGAACAATCCTGAGCTGGTAAAAGACATAAGATTGTTAGACGCTTTCATCACCTTCCTGTTCTACCTCTCTGTGCATCAGGTGGGTAAAGAGGGACAGCTACCTGCCTGTAGGCAGCCACAACCTGAAGGCAGCAGCCAAAGCTAAACTCGGCTACGACCCAGTGGAGCTGGACCCAGAGGAGATGTGCCGTATGGCGACCGAGGAGCCACAGGTACAGAGAGGGAATTATACTTTAATTTTATTTCAAAACTTTTTTTCTGATTTAATGTTTTTTGCATCTCTTTATATCAGACCTTAGCTACCTACTCTGTGTCAGACGCTGTGGCCACATATTACCTTTACATGAAATATGTTCACCCCTTCATCTTCGCCCTGTGCACCATCATCCCCATGGAGCCCGATGAGGTTCGTCTCTTCTTTATCACAGAAGTTTTCATATATATATATTTTTTTATGTGGATATTTGTCTTTTACACTGTGGCCTTTTCCTCATCTGAACAGGTGCTGCGTAAAGGGTCTGGCACCTTGTGTGAAGCCTTGCTCATGGTGCAGGCCTTCCATGCCAACATCGTGTTCCCCAACAAGCAGGAGCAGATCTTTAACAAGCTGACTGACGACGGCCACGTCCTGGATTCCGAGACTTACGTGGGCGGCCATGTGGAGGCACTGGAGTCCGGAGTTTTCCGCAGTGACATCCCCTGTCGTTTTAAAATGGTACAGGAAGCTCTTCTTTATCTCTTTCTGAAACTGTCCTTCATTAGATGTGACGGTCTGCTGTGATGTGTCCACAGAACCCAGCTGCGTTCGACTTCCTGCTCCAGAGAGTTGAGAGAACCATGCGTCACGCCATTGAAGAGGAAGAGAAGATCCCTCTGGAGCAGGTTACTAATTTTAACGAGGTATGTGGACTTTTCTGTTACTTCTTTTTGTGAATCATCGCTTACATTTTAACCCTATCGACCATGTCGGGTTTTTAGGTGTGTGATGAAATCAAAAAGAAGCTGACTTCTTTGAAGGATGTTCCTAACAGGATCGAATGCCCCCTCATCTACCATCTGGACGTTGGGGCGATGTACCCAAACATCATTCTGACAAACCGTCTGCAGGTTAGCATTTAAAATGAAGCATCAAATTAAGGCCGAATTTACTATGGAAACAATGAGGTTTGGTTTCTTTGCTGTTCTAGCCATCAGCTATGGTCGATGAGGCCACATGTGCTGCCTGTGACTTTAACAAACCTGGGGCCACCTGCCAGAGGAGGATGGCGTGGCAGTGGAGAGGAGAAATCAGTGAGTAACGATTATTTTGCTATTCGATTCATCTGTCAATTTGTTTTTGATTAATTGATTACTAATATAGTAAATGGTTCCTTTAATTGGTCCAGTTCAAACTAAAACTTTTCCCCTGAGGAGTTCAGGATGGAGCATATTGACAGATGAAAAAGTTTTTCTATCTGAAATGCAAAATATTTATATGTTTTTTTTTTTTTTGTTTTTTTTTTACAATTTGGGTATAATTACTGCTCTAAGTGGGTTGCTCTGTAAGCTAAAGGCATGTTTTAGAGTCTCTATACTTATTTCAATAAACACGATTACTCTGATTCAGACCTATCAGTGAGTTGGCCGCACGTTACAACCACAAACTTTCAAATACTTTTTTAAGATTTAATGTGATCAAACTAAAAGATAAGTTGTGCTGCAGTTACAGCTGAAACTCTTTGGGGTATTTTTGTACATAAACAGACTAAAACTATGCTAATTTTCTTCAAAGTGGTTTGAATACAGATTTAATTGGGAACTATGTAAACATCGATGTCTTTCCACTGATTCTTGTATGGATTTAGCTCTGGACTTTGACTAGGCTGTTCTAAAACCCTAAATCCTCTACGATCTATACTAGGGGTCTGCAACCTGCGGCTCCAGAACCACAAAGGTCTCTTTGGACCTTCTTCAATGGCTCTTAATAACCAGCGCTGGCCCAAGCGTCAATAGGGCAAAAGGTGATATTGGGACCCTTTAATCCTTCCAATAATATCAGCTTCACAATCAAAAATAACTTGTTCACAATAAAAAAACAAAGTCTTTTAAAATAATAAACCAAATTTTACAAAAAACGCGATTAAATCAATTCATTAACATTGAATTCATTTAATGAATTTGTTTTGGAGAAGGTTATGTCTGTCATTCCTAATCTGTGTGACAGTTTGAATGTAAAAATTGATAATTTCATCATGAAATGATGTATTTGTCTTACTATACCATCATACATGCCTAGAAATAAAATAATTAATTGTTGATGGTGGCCCCTTATTGCCCTGGGGCCCTAAGCATTTGCTTAGATGGTCTTTGCGTTGGGCTTGCTCTGTTGATGAGTTTGGCTAAAATTTATAAACCTAACTGATAGTTTAAATATTTAAAGCAGGTTTCTGTGTGTTTTTTTGATGAAAATGTTACATTGAATTTCCAGAAAGAATGAAACTAAAACTGCTGTAAAATATTTGGTAGATATTTCTTTTTTACATTAGGTTCAAAATAAAATGTTTTAAATTAGATAAATGTCTAAAAATAACAACTTACATAAGAAAATAGAACCGTCTTTTTTTTTCTTTTTTTTTGCAACTTTTTAAAATTATTATTAAAAAAGAAATAAAATGAGTGTTGCTTTTATAAATGACAATACCTGTCCTGTGATAAATATTTAGAAATAATCATTAATGTTGATCTTTTAGAAGGTCTTCTAAAAGCTGCTGCTCTAAATACTTTTATTTAGCTGAGCTGAATTAAAAAAATGTCTCTTTGGATTGTATGTTGCAGATCTATACATTGTTACATCCCCAAAATTTTTCAACGTTTAAAGAACATCTATTCGGACTTAAAGGCTCCAGATATAAAATAATCATTAGGATAACTTGAAAAGCTGCAAGACCTCCTGAGTGTTTAAAAAAAGGCTAATTTCCTTAAAACCCTGCATATGTACTCAGTGCCTGCAAGCCGCAGTGAATTCCACCGCATCCAACAGCAGCTGGAGTCGGAGAAGTTCCCCCCTCTGTTCCCCAACGGTCCTCCTCGGGCCTTCCACACTCTCAACAGGGAGGAGCAGGCCAAACACGAGAAGAAACGCCTCGCAGGTAGCGATCATTTTTCTTTGAGCTTTGTTATTTAAGTGGCGTGAAAGATGTCATTTTATGCGTCCACTTTTGTGTCAGATTATTGTAAGAAGGCCTATAAGAAGACTCACGTCACACGACTGGAGGAGCGAGTCACCACCATCTGTCAGAGAGAAAACTCCTTCTATGTCGACACAGTCAGAGCTTTCAGGGACCGCCGTTATGAGTTCAAAGGACTTCATAAAGTATGTTGTGTGTTCTTAAAGAATTATACTTTGTTAATCAGTTTAATTTACCCTAAATTATCCTCTTTTTTTTTTTTTTTCACTAAAGGTGTGGAAGAAAAAGCTGTCGGCTGCTCAGGACAACGGTGATGCCGCTGAGGTGAAACGCTGTAAAAACATGGAGATCCTGTATGAGTCTCTTCAGCTGGCTCATAAATGCATCCTAAACTCTTTCTATGGCTACGTCATGAGAAAAGGGTAGGAAAATACCCACTTCTGAAATAGTGAACTCAGGCTGTTGGGTGGATCAGGACTGATGCTCTTTATCTATCTCTGTGTTCCAGAGCGCGCTGGTACTCCATGGAGATGGCTGGCATCGTCTGCTTCACTGGAGCGAACATCATAACTCAGGCCAGAGAGCTCATCGAACAAATAGGGTGAGAGATTTGAACAACATGTCAAACCAGACACTTAAGCGTGAACTTGTGTGCTTGGTGGACGCTGAATTCAGGGAAGTTGGAAATGCTGGAAAGGCGACACAATTTTATTCATAAAGCACATTTTCGGGGTAAGACAATTCAAAGAGCTATAAATGAGAAAGCAGAGACATAGAAGTAATGCGAATAATTAAAGAGAATAAAAGTGAATATTTAAAATAAGACATTTTTATAAAACAAGATAAACATTTTTTTATAAAAACTGAAAAGTAAGTTTGACTACAAATGATCTAATAATGTTTATATAGCACAGATAAAATCCACTCTAAGAATAATCTGGATTCAAAGCAACTAAGGGTTTCAGAGCGTTTTTGTTTTCTTGGATTTTATTCCATTTATTGGAGCACAAGAACTAAAAGCTGCTTCTCCATATTTTGTTCTGGTTTGCAGAGTAGATCTTAGCCTGAGGGCTCTGGGGGGTAGACCTGTAGTTGTGGCCTACCTTTCTTTCCTATGTGGCTACTTTCACACTGTAGCCTGAAGTGACCCAAGTTGAATTTTTTTTTTTTTTTTTTTGACCCATATATGACCTGTTGACCTGTATCTGATCGTTCCTGAACAACACATAGCAAATTTGGTTACTTAGTTATGCATCAGATTTAGGACAGCATAGCCGATCTTTTCAAATGCGACCTGTGTCTGAACGGCCACGTCTCGTTCATCCGACCTGTACTTCATTAATGCTCCACCCAGGTAGCTGTTCTGCATCTTGCTCCGCAGAAGCGGGAAGAAAAACACCAACCCTGGCGACAGTAATGCAGAGAGCGTCCTTTCTTTTTGACCTTCTTGAAAAGGTTACTTTAACGCGGTGGCGCTGATTGGGGAAAAAATGAAGGATTGCAAGATGTGCTCTGGCCTTATCATCCATCTTCTGTAAACAAAGAGCATGCTTTGTTCTTGTGATGTCATCGCGTCCTCCTACAGCTTAAGCGTCCCCGTTCGGGACACTTCAGTTGTATGTGTAGTTCACATTGGATCAAATAGATCACATACAAGTGAAATGTCAACGACCGCACAAAACAATCAGATGTCACAGAAAAATTAGAAGTGGGCATTAAGGGTTGGAGTGTGAACGTAGCCTTGGGGTCCTTTCCTCCATGACTCTGCATACTTTTCTTCTTCCCTCTCCTCTTTATCTCCTCCTATTTCCTCTTTTCCATTTGTAAAAAAAAAAAAGAAAAAAATCATCATTATCTATTTAATTTCTACCATTTTGTGTGAAACCCAGGAGGCCTCTGGAGTTGGACACCGATGGGATCTGGTGTGTCCTCCCCAACACCTTCCCTGAGAACTTTGTGGTAAAAACCAGCAATGAGAAGAAACCCAAAGTGACGATCTCTTACCCAGGAGCCATGCTCAATATCCTAGTGAAAGAGGGATTCACCAATGACCAGTACCACGAGCTGGTTGACCCGGCGTCCCTAACTTATAACGTCCGGTCAGAGAACAGCATCTTCTTCGAGGTGGACGGACCTTATCTGGCAATGATTCTGCCTGCCTCCAAAGAGGAAGGAAAGAAGCTGAAGAAGAGGTAAACTGAAACGGATCTTTAGGTTATTTAGTTCTCTGGAGTAACTCGGGTTGATGGTGGATCCTCTGCCTCTTGTTTAGGTATGCTGTGTTTAATGAGGACGCCTCCTTGGCTGAGCTCAAGGGTTTTGAAGTGAAGAGAAGAGGAGAGCTCCAGCTCATTAAGATTTTTCAGTCCTCTGTTTTCGAGGCTTTTCTCAAAGGCACCACTCTGGAGGAGGTCTACGCTTCGGTGGCCAAAGTGGCCGACTACTGGCTGGACGTGCTTTATAGCAAGGTTGAGATCCGGAATCAAATGTCGCTTTTGACCGTGGTACAAACGGCATTATCATGTTGACTTGACTGTTTTTCTTCCTCCAGGCCGCCAACATGCCAGATGCCGAGCTGTTCGACCTGATCTCGGAGAACCGCTCCATGTCCAGGAAGCTGGAGGACTACGGAGAGCAGAAGTCCACGTCCATCAGCACGGCCAAGAGGTTGGCTGAGTTCCTGGGGGACCAGATGGTGAAGGATGCAGGCCTGAGCTGTCGTTACGTCATCTCCAGAAAACCCGAGGGTTCCCCTGTCACGGAAAGGTGGGCCGACGACACAGCTGAAGTGCAGAAACTGGATAAAACACAATGATTGATGATTCAACCTTTTACAGCGTCTATATACGGATTCAATCATGAGGAGGAACTCACCTCCTTTCACAAAACATTTATAACCTTTGAACGGTTGAGTTTAATCTTTAAATCCCAGAATCTTATGGGGATTTTTTTGGTAAATCAATTTAAGGTAGAAAATGGCAGAAGATTAAGCTGAATGATTTGCTTCTTTGAGTCAATACTGCAATATTTGCAAGCTAGGCACATCTTTTACAGCCTCTAGAAGGTTTCTTTCCTGCATTATCTCACGTTCCTTGGCTTTCATTAAGCTGTTGGCTCACTTTCTCTAGGAACTACCGGGGTTTTATTACGGAGCTTTAAAACAAATATATTCCAGTCTAATTATAATGCAGACAAAATTGATAAAAGCAAATTAAATCTTTTGTTTTTTTCCTTTCTGTTACAAAATACATTTTCTCCCTGAACTCAAATGATACAAAAGCAGTTTTTTTATTGTTTTAATGCTCCCTGTGGATTACAGTCTTTTTGCTCCATTAGTGGAAGTAAAAGATGAGTTTGACTCTATTGGACCCCTTCTATGCATTTCCTCCCTCAGGGCCATTCCTCTAGCCATCTTCCAGGCAGAGCCCAGTGTGAAGAAACATTTCCTTCGGAAGTGGTTGAAGATGCCCAGTCTGCATGACTTGGACATTCGATCTGTAAGCCCCAATATCATTCTTACTCTAAAGCTCCGAAAACAAACTCCTTTCTTTGTAGGCGTTTTTTTATGTTTATTTTATGTATTTGTTTCCAGATCCTTGATTGGAGTTATTATATCGAGAGGTTGGGTAGTGCAATCCAAAAAATCATCACCATCCCTGCAGCTCTGCAGCAGGTCAGTCATCTTTTAAATTGAACAGATGTTTTCCATGTAACCCAGTTTGATCCGAAAGATCTATTTTCTCGCTTCTGTTTGACACAAGGTGAAGAACCCAGTCCCAAGAGTGAGGCATCCTGACTGGCTTCACAAGAAACTCCTGGAGAAAAACGACATCTACAAGCAAAAGAAAATCAGTGAACTGTTCACCAGTGAGGGCAAGAGACAGGTAGCTTCAGCGTGATGCTTTTCAAGAAATTTAAACGCTAAAAGAATGCAATCTTGTGAAATATCTTGTGAAAACATGTGCATGTTTCTCTCATAGATTGCCCACCAGCCTCTTGAAGCTGGGCAAACTGCAGACATGGAGGACTTTGGGATGTCACCTAAACCCCTGCAGCCAGCCATCCTCATCAGCACCAAGAGGAAGCGGGTTTCTCAAGGAGAGGACAGCCAGGTGGAGTCACAGGACGTAGAGCTCACACAGTCCTGGAGGGAAATCCTTGGACCTCCGCCACCTTTGGGAAAAACACGAGTAAATACCGCGAATCTGAATGTATTTCTTGTCCATTTTTAAATGAGACACGGTTATCTTTTCCTATTTTTGTTTAATTTTATTCACCGTTTGCTTTTAAAGGAGGAGCGACTCGTGTGGCTTCGTTATCACAAGAAAAAGTGGGAGCTACAGCTGAGGCAGAGGAAGGAGAAGAAGAAGAGGAGGAAGCTGCTGGATGGAGAATCACAACCTGTCGGCGGGGTCATTAGAGGCGGTCCCACCACCGGACTGGGAAGCTTTCTGCGCAGAACAGCACGCAGCATCCTGGACATGCCATGGCAGATCGTGCAGGTGAAGAACAGTCTCTTTTTACACTGTCTGCTGAATGTATTCATGTTCAAACCCAAAGGGGATTCATCTCAGTTTTCTGTTGAACTTTCGTGTTATTGAAGAAATATTGTGCAATAACCCAGAAATACTTTGCTTTATAAAAAATAGAGAAATGACACCCATTGTTAAAGGAAAGCAAAAAAAAAAAAAAATCTGACTGTTTCAGCTTTTCCACAAACCATGTAAAGCTCAAAGCAAAGATGTGGATGAACTGCTCTGCTCACAAGACCACAGTTGAACTTCAGGCCTACTTGGAAGCTGCCAGTAGTTTGGAAATATAACATTGCTTATTACACTGGACAGACAGTCACAGTGTGAAACATGCTGGTGGCTGCATGATGCTGTGGGCTCAGTGTTTTTTCTTCAGCAGCAAAAGTGAAAACCGGCTTAGGTCAAAGTAAATTCATGTTCCAAATGGGCCTAGTCAAAGTTCAGACTTGAGTTCAGTGATAAACTCTGGCCTACAAACCTATTTTTATTTGAAGAAATCCTTTCCTCCATTAATATTTTTATTTTTTTAATAAATCCCAGATAAATGGGTTGTTGCTTAATACAATTGTTAGTTTTACCAATCCTTTATAGAAACATTACCGTACAAAGTTCAGAGTAAATATTAGATCACATGAAGTGACATGTCTGTCATGTGTCTCAGATTGCAGAAACTAACCACCCAGGTCTGTATAAGCTGTGGGCTGTGATTGGAAACGACCTTCACTGCATGAAACTCAACATCCCGCGCGTCTTCTACGTCAACCAGAAAGTACCGAAACAGGACGAAGGAGGAGTCGCTTACAGGAAGGTAAACATTCATGGCGTGTTTTATGACTAACATGGATGCTGAAAAAGCAGCTTGGAAAAAAAAAAAAAATCTCCACATCTGAAGGTGAACCGCATGCTGCCTCGCTCCAACATTGTGTACTACCTCTATGAGTACTCTGTGCCAGAAGACATGTATCAGAAGCACATCAATGAGATCAACGCTGACCTCTCTGCTCCAGACATTGAAGGCGTCTATGAAACACAGGTTTGTCATTTATTTCGCTTTCTCTAAGTCTACTTCCTCCTTGAATAAAAAACGTTTTGAATTCAGAGTGCAATACAAACTTCTGCTGCTCATCTTTGGGTTAGGTCCCCCTGCTGTTCCGTGCACTGGTGCAGCTGGGATGTGTGTGCATGGTGAACAAACACGTGGTCAGGGATCTGGCCGGCAGGGAGAGCGACTCCTTTGACCTGGCACATCTGGAGATGAGGTCTCTGGCCCAGTTCAGCTACCTGGAGCCTGGTAGGTTCCGTTAAAAAGATCATCATCTTGAAAACAAATGTAAAAACTATTCGGTAAACTGATGCTGCAGGTTTTAGCAGGGTAAAAGTGTTGATTAGGCTGTTTATCATTCAGATGCATTTTCCTTAGAGCCACGTGTCTAAAACTTGTAGAAACTTGGGCAGGTGATGGTTTGGAAACAACCCCTTCAAACAATTAGTTTCAGTGCTTTATAATTCACTTTAAAAGTCAGCTGATTTATAGGCAGCGGAGGGGAGAGAACCCAAAAATTATACTCAAGTAAAAGTAATACCACTTCATCATGTTTTGCTTGAGAAAAAGTACCATTCTAAAATGCTACTCAACTATTGAGTAACGGATTTACCTGCTTCACATGATCATAACAACTGATTTAATGTTTAACAAAGTGATGAAAGGTTAAACAAAATATAAAGTTTTATGCAATTTCTGATGGTTTTAAAGAACAAGATAAAAATAAACATAATGTGCATTAATTACACAATAACAAATTTAGATAGAATGAACACTCATAATACCGTTATAGGGTTAGAAAACGTATAAAATCAATAGTATAAACTTTTTTCTTTTTTTTACTGAATTTTCAGATTTAGAAAATGGCACTAATCCAATAAGCCTTTAAGGGGGGGGGGAAATGAAGTGTCTCTCGCTGGTGCATTTTTGATTAAAACGATCTTGTTTTTTTTATAAGCAAAGTTACTCACAATGGATGGATTGGCCAGAAACGTTACTCAAGTAGAAGTACTCATATTTTTTCATACTTTTACTCGAGTAAAAATGAAAATGTTATAAAATTACTCCTTCTAAAAGAATAGAAGTCATATTACCAGCTTTAATACATAAAGATCAGACTGGTTTTGTGAAGCAAAGACAGACCCAAGACAACATTAGGAAAACATTACACATTATGAAAGAGGTCACTC
>JAUZNJ010028133.1:0-16306 GCA_034780135.1 Jordanella pulchra
AAGAAAGAAAGAAAGAAAGAAAGAAAGAAAGAAAGAAAGAAAGAAAGAAAGAAAGAAAGAAAGAAAGAAAGAAACTTTTTTTGGGATTGTACCAAAATCAAATTTTATCTTTTCCTCACTGTGTAGGAACCCAAACAGATGGATTTTTCCCCTAAAGCCATGCAGAGCAGAATCCAGGAACAGCACACAACCCCATAAACACATGCACCAATCACAGAGTGTATAAGGAAGTCACCTTGGTCAGGAGGTGAGAGGGCTTCCCAGCTATGCTTTTCAGAATGAGTGAGGTTTCTCGGTCCAGATAGGAATGCTTGGGTGAGGAAGAGCAGATAAACAGAAAGAGCAAAAGGAAGAGACAAAATATAGTGAAGTCAGTGTTTGGATGATTATCAGAGGCTTGTTAATTCCAGGTGTTTTGATCCTTTATTTAAATAAAGCAGAGCGGAAAAGAGAAAAGAGTCCATGAATAAAGCACTTTAAGTGGTGGGTGTCATTAGCTGCAGCTGTGGGAACTAAACCAATGGTTATGTGAGAAATAGCTAAAAAGAAACATGATTTTGTTCAGATAATTTCATCTATAATCCAGAGTTACCTAAAGAAAAAACTGCACATTCAAACAAAGTGGGTTACAAAAGTACAACAACGTCCCAAGGAATTTAAAACTACATTGATAAACCACAAACATTTGAAATGAAAAAAAAAACGCTAATTTAAAATTTAGATGAAGCATTTAAAAAGGAGGGCTGCTGAGGGTGTTGGGAAAGTAAAAAAACATTAATCAACATTCTAAATTTTTGACAATGCTCTGCAGTGTTTCTATTCATCATCACAACCCACTGAAGACCTTCTGGGACTAAGAATAAAAAGAAAACAAGCAATTTAATGTCTTTAGATTATCAGACCTACAACCACAAACCTTTTAGCGCAATTTATAGTGATTATATCGGATTAACCAAGACAGATTAGTACAAAACTGTAAAGTGAACGAAAAATCATTGAATGTTTTCATGGAATAAAGGTCTGAAAAGTGTATTCTACTTTGTCTATAGGTCTGGGCTTTGACTAGACCTTTGCACCACAGCCTTTGCTGTACGTTCAGATGATGTGCAGCTTCAGTTCTTGTACAAAAATAGAACTAGAAGTGTGTTGAGTGTTGGCCTCATCTGATAACAGCTTCCTCAAAATTTTTGTATCAACTCCTAGTGATACCTTTCAATAAATAAATAATTATTAATAAATATTTAATACTAATATTAACACTTGACTTCTTCTGCAAAATCTCCACAGCTGGGAATCTTGTTTTAAAACCTAATCTTGCTATAACTTGTCCTTATCATTGATGTTTTTCATGATTCTGTTTGATTACTGTCATTGAATCCCTTTTCTTCCACTTCAGTCAAGCAAAGCATGGTGTTCATCTATTTAAAAAAAATACATTGAAGTGTGTGGATGTATCCCACCATGAAGCGTTCTGCAGGACTGCCTGCATAAATCCAGTACCTGTATTCTTAGCAATTGGAAATCATTTTGGTTTTGTTATGTGCATTTAGAATGTAAACATTTATATAATGTTAATAAGATAAGCATTATTTACAGTATAGATGGAAAAAAAATGCACCCTCTCTCATGCAAACTCAAACACATGCAAACTTACAGTGGCCCGGTCCACCTCCCCCTCGCCTGAGGTGAAGTCAAGCTGCCGTCTGGCCGGACGACTCTTGGCCCGTCGCAGTTTGACATGCTGGGGAAAGTCGGAGGGTGCAGGCAGGCAGACGAGCAGGCCAACGATAAATCAAAGGATGCAAACAAAAACAAAGTGAACACATGCAGGAAGGAGAGGGAGCATGCAGGATAACATGTTTTGGACGCCTCCTTTTCTCAAGCATCAAGAGGCTTAGAGGAAAGCCTTAGCTGATGTTTGTAGTGTCTTAAATGCGTCTTAAAAACACTTTGGGGGATTGCTTGATTTTGTTAGAGAGCCAGTGAATTGGAGTTAATAAGAAGGAGCTGAGAAAAAGGAGGTGCTACCATTGCAATCCGAAAGATCCCAGGTTGCAGTGTGGTTTAGGTACAGATGGGAGGATGCATAACACAAAGCTGCATGGTTACAGACATGCAACTCAAAGTGAACCAATATGGTTATATGTGCTGTGTGGTCTCTGTACACACATCCTACCTCTGTGCTGGTTTGGTTCTGGCCCTGCGAGCTTGGACTGCCCTGCTCATCTGCCGTCACTTTATCTGTGTCCAGGGAGTCCATGCTGGAAGCAGAGGCGCACGCCGAATTCACGCTTGATCGCTGCGACTGGGCCTCCTGTTCGCTGATCGCGCCAACCGACCCGGTCCTGCGGTGTTGCCCGCCACCGGACGATCCGGACGACGGCCGGCGTAGAGCTGTGGAGGAAGCTGAAGATGAGGAAGACGACGATGAAGAAGAAGTCTGACGAGCAGCTTCATCCATGCTGAGGGAGGCCTTCTCCAGCTGGGAGGTGATATCGTCCAAGGAGATGTTGGCGACGGCGGGTCGAGAGTTAATGCTGCCTCCCCGAACTGTGTTGGCTGGCGATGCTCTGGCACTGCTGCTGGTACTTCCTGGAGGAGAGGTTAAATAAAAAAAAATAATTAAAAAAAGATAAAAAATAGATTAACAATCTGGAAACACAGAACCTTTACCAGCACAAAGACTAAATAGGGAAGTTTTTTTAATTCCTTTTATTTGCATTATGATGTGTGGAAGATGTTCCTAAACGAGGTTTAAAACATTTTCTGAAATCAAAAACAACAGATGGAAGGAAGGAAGTTTTTTGTTTCTGTAGAAATAAAAAGTCCACCAGACATGGATGGTTCTTGATAGTGGCCATTGTCCCTCTCCTTGCCTGTTATGGTCTGCATACCGAAGGCAAAATGTAAATAACTTTATGATACAGTGCCCTCCGTAATTATTGGCACCCCTGTTAAAGATGTGCAAAAAAAGAAAAATCCAACCTTTTATTTAAGTACATTACTTTGGTGGTAAAAATAAAATCACAAATTTAGAAAATAAAAAACATTTTACCACAACGCACAGTGAGGAGGATGGTAAGAGAAGTAAAAAAAAAAAAAAAGTCCTAGTCTCCAAAACAACCATCAGACGCTCTCTACATGCAAGCTGTTTGGAAGAGGCATGCAAGGAAAAAGCCTTTTCTCACCAACTCTCACAAACGTAAACTTCAACTGGGATTGTGTGCTTTGGTCAGATGAGACTACGATTGAGCTTTTTGGCAACAAACGCTGTAACGTAATAATTGTAGGACACATGATTTTATGTTTTATTTTATTTTCTAAATGTGTGATTTTAATTTTACCACCAATGTAATGTACTTAAATAAAAGGTTTGATTTTTCTCTCTTTTTTTTGCATTTGGGTTCTTTGTTGTTTAAAACAAAAGGAGAATTTATTTTAACTGCAAAGATTGTCCTAAGGTGTAAAAAATGAAGAAAAATAAATAATGTAAAAGGGGTTCATGCAACCTGTTTTCATTTTACGGTCTACTCGGCAATCATTGTATTTTTCTCATTTAGAAGAAAGTTAGTCTGAATAAAAAAACTCTGTTCATTTAGTAAGCATGATTCCATTCTGAATCAGAATAACTCATAATACTATCCTGCTATTAGGAGATGATATGAACCAGACCACCTCCACTGCTTCCTCCTCCACTGGTGCCAGTGTGCTTGGTGCTGGCACTGCGGCCCCCGGGGCCCCTCTGCTGTCCTTTGTTCTGGCTGCGGGATGTTGAGTTTGGCTTGGAGATGGTGCTGAGCTCCTGCTCGATGGAGCAGAGGTCAGCCATCAGAGCATCCAGGTCCACAGTGTCTCCCTGATTCAGAGCCTCTGTTGAAACATTTCACAGGATATGGAGTTAGAGGCAGGTCCATGAATTAGAACATTTCTTTCAAAAAGAAGGAAACTCATCTAGATTTTTCTTAAACTTTTTAAATGAGATCTTGAATGTTTTTTTCTATGACCTCCTGATGTACTGAGGTGTACGTTTCTATTGGTCAGTTTGAATGGGAAATGGCCGCCGTTGTTGAATTCTCACCGTTTATGTTGTACACAGAGAAGCGGTAGGAGAAGTTGGCCATATTTGTCTCCTGCCTGAGAGGCGGTTTCTGCAGTGCTTTTTGTGGCCTGCCATCATCCAAACTCTACGTTGCAAACAAAGGCAAAAAAAAAAAAACAAACAAAAACAAAACCACTGTGAAATACAACCAAAGAGGAGGATCACAACAACCATGTCTGACTACAACACTCCTTACTCTCTCTCTCACACACACACACATATCGCTGCTTATCTCCACAATGTAAAGGGAAGGGTTGCTAGGAAACAGAGACAGGATTAGCAGTGTTAAGGTTGCCATGGATACTGCCTTCTCCTTATTTCCTCGCCGCCTGTCTACCTGTGTGAGCTTGTCTAGCTCGCCCAGCCAGGCCCCAAACATCTTGTCCAGGTCCTGGTCCTCCTTGTCGCTGTCCTCCTCTGCCCCATGGTCCAGCTCATCGTCCGACACCTGTTCCATCTACACGCCCCGGAAAGATGAGGAGGACAATTAGAAAGGATCTAAAGATATAACAAAATACGAGTATTATAGAGAAGAGGAGCTATCCTCTGGTTTTAAATGACACCAGTATTTAATACTCAATCAATGAGAAATAAAAGGCTAATTGCAGCATTTCAGGCCAAAGGACAGAAGTGTGTAAAGCTGAGGGGGTTTATAGCTGTTTTAGACGAAAGAGCTCCCCCAAGTGGAGAAAAGGAGTAGCTTTATAGCATATCAACTAAAAAATACATCCTGTATTAGAACTAAAAATCAGATCTAACAGCTTTGTTATCATTTACAACAAGGGAGACAGTTTCTCAAGGATCGTTGCCTGAAAACAATTTAACAAGCACAAATTAAAAAAATAGCTGATATTGTATAAATTACATCATCTGTATAGTTCAGATTTTTAAGGACAAAATATCATATCTTAAAGCCAGGAAAACCAAAAATATTTAAAATTTAGATGAAAAAAAATGAAATGTTTCAAGTGATTTTTTTTAAAATAGGGAATTAATCGTTTTCTGGAGAAAAAAAATGTCCCATTAAATACATCCTTTAATACAGGAAGTAGTTCCATATATGGGCGATAATGTGGCATTTGTAGGAGCAGCATCTTAAAACTCTGGTCATGCACATAAACAACTGCTTTCTCAATGCAACGTTGAGAAGCAGGAGTGCACAAACCAAATAACTCAAGCAGGGAGTTAACTAACCTAAAATGAACAAAAATCAGAGGGGAAAAGAACCAGGAAACAACAACTACGACAACAATGAGAAAAAAAAAAAAGAAAGATTACTGCGTTATCTTGATATAAATCATGAGAAGAGAAGTTAATCCCAATCACAAGGTCGCTTTGAACCAGACAAAGCATAAATTAAGAGACTCAAAAACAGATAAATGTACAAAACAAATCCCTGAAGGTCAAAGTTGGCACCCTTGAACTTTGCGAAAGTATCTACTAACGTTGGTTTACTCAGATAACATTCCCATCTGAATGTTTCAGAGGACTAAATAAAATAAGAACATGAGTTCACTTCACATCTTATGCTACAGTCCAGTAATCTCAGTCCACAACAGTCTGATGGTATTTTCCACAGTAATCCCATTGATGTTTTCAGCCTATGTCACCTCCAGTTTGAACCATGTAGTATCAGTCACCAAACAAGGATTAACCCCAATGATGACCTTGATTTTTATATGCGGCAAACCTTCTGTATGCTTTGATCTGATTGTTTCTACAAGAAAGGTTGCTTTAAATCCATGTTGTGCTGCTGGAAAGAGGAAAAAGCTTGGAAAACATGAGGCAGGAGCTGAAGAAGCAAACCATCAACGCATGGCGGTGCAGGCTGACACCCCACAGCGGTTGAGTAACATTTGTTACAGTGTCCCATTACAGTGTCGATGATGGATAGCTTCCTGCTTTTGGCACCGGGACTTGGCGCGACGGCTTCCAGAACAAGAAGAAGAATCTGCATGTGTAACCTTAAAACAAACCCCAGCGAACCTGTGCATGTGAGCGTGTATGAAATCGCATCTGCGCTCTTGCAAGTGAATGTGCGAAGTAGAACAGGAAGTGGCCTGGATGTGCAGAATTCCTCATTTCCCTCATGACCCGCTCCGTGTCAGGAAACTCCAGCTGTCTTCTCGGTTTTCTATGCCGCTCACTGAGAGTGGGAGGGGATTTGCGGTGTGTGGGAAGACAAGTTGAAAATGAGGTCCAGACTCCTCCACCCTCACGGCCACCAACTGCATCATTTACCAAGGCTGTGTGGTTTGCTTGCTTTACCGTTCAGTCATCATTATTCCTTGATTTGGCTACTCGTTGGCTCCAGCGTTACCCACCAACACTTGTTTTATTGTAACTACACATCCAACAACAAAAAATGATATTTTAAATTCAATTTTCTAGTCTTGTTAATATAATGGACGGAATCTAGATTAATTATAGGAGCAATGGATGCATGGATGGATGAACGGACAGGTAGATTTAAAAATGGATGGGTGGTCAGGTGGGGGACAGCAACGCAAAAACAGGTGGATAAAAGAAGAGAATTGACTAGTGCTACGATGCTATGAGGTCCAGTCTGTGGTTTAATCTTACAATTTGCCCTAAGAATGTACAGAAGTTCTGGTCTGTTTTAAATCGGGTAAGTGTAGCTGAAATCTAAAGATAAAAGAGGTAAAACAAACTAAAGAGATCATCAGTGCATTAAAAAAAATAGTAAAAAAAAAACCCACAATGGCTCCCGTTCCGCCATCCTGGCGGAATCGGTCTCAACTGGAGATCCTGCTGCAGTTTTAAGTGAATTACCACCTGCGGCCCTGCTTTTAAGCTTATGGACCATGACCTGGCCGAGATGCAGGGTTAGGAGGGAGCGGCTGTGTGACAGTGTGTGTAAGTGCACTAGCATTATCACTATCAAATGCCAACGTTGGCCTTTTCCCTCCTGATGTTGCGCTGTGGCCTTCTATCTTCTCTGAGCATGACGGACATTGATCTGGATGGGTCAGGGGTCGAAAGTAAATGAGCAGAGGTTAAAGGATTTCTCCCAGATGAGTCTCTCTTCCCAGCTTTTTGTGTGAAAAAAACTGTAGCGGTAGCAGACAAAGAAACAAAGAAGAGAGGGAATGGAGTGTTTTTAATCAAATTTAGATGCACTAATTAGGTCTTTCTTGGCCCATACTGATTATTGGCTGTATGCAAGGTCTGACCTGCCGATTCCAACTTTAGATTTAGTGGGGATTTCTTTGTAAAAAGTTCTTTGAATGTAGTATCTTTAAATACAATGACACAATCAGTTGTATATTTAGTCTTCATCAGATTTTTCAGGAAAAACGCCTTAAAAAGCACATTAAAAGTATGTGATGTTTATAAATTACAAAAAGTTCTTAGCTTTAAAGTTTAAATTGAATGTGTTAAAAAAAGTGATTTATTTGTCTTTTACATGCAAATCAAAAAGCTGTCTGCTGCCAAACTAAGACCAACAATAAGAAGGCGGTCTGTTTACCATTTGATCCTGAGGATACATCTACCTTTAGCCATTCAGTTCAAATAGTGACAAAAGGATAAGAACAGAAAGAACAGAAGGATGACTTAGGCTGTGTAACAAAAGGAGCAGATACTGTTAATATATCTTAGGAAATGTTGTAAATTGTTGGGTTTTTTTGTCAGCTAGCTCTCCCTTTGTCTATTGTGTATTTTTGTCACCAGAGAAAGTAGGTTAATAAGTGACCAACTCCCTCAATTCTAGTCACATGACTGACCCTTCCTGAAGGCCACTTTCACATCGAACAGGAAGTAAAAAAAAAAAATAAAACAATGACATCATGTCAGGTCTACTGATTATCATCAGCCTCCCTCAACATGGATGAAATCTTCTTAGAAATAAATCTCAAACTATGAGAAATCCTGTTTTTTTTTCCCTTTAGGTGCCACATCTGTCAGGAAGATACATTTGTAGGATGAGCTTTAGAAAACAAAAAGCCTCCAAAAAATAACAAAAACAAACTTCCCAAATCACTTAATGCGCTTGTTTAATTGCATTATTTAAGGTTGAAGAATCTAGACATGTTTGCAAACTTGCATTAATATATTTAACCTCAGCAGTGGGAGGGGTATCTGTACACGTGGTACATTGTTCAAACATCCCATTCTTGAATAGCATTTACAAAAGGTCAACCAGTGTGGCGGACGCCAACATTACAACCAGCTGGTCTAAAAGTGACCAAGAGCGTTGAGGTCAGGGCTTTCCATCTTCTCCACTCTCGAACTCTAGAGGTTTTTGCTTAAAAGCATCGACATCCTTGAGGACAGAGTTCAGATGTTGCAGGATCTGAATTTGCTTTGCATTCGATTCTGTTTTTAATAAGCCTTACTTTTCCCCTTAGGATGAAAAACCATCACAACTTTCACACAAAGCTGTGCGGTTGAGGCAGAACTGAACCCAATTCTGCTGCTCAGCCAATCAACGCCTTTTCCTCACAAATGTGGCACAACTTAGGGGGAATAACCCCGAATGTAAAAAAGTTATTGCCTCCCAAAAAAAAAAAACTGAGGAAAGACAAATGTTCATGCTTTTTGTGCAGTTACGTTTGAAACCTTGGGTTGAAATGAAAACGTTGGCAAATACAAAGGAACAACAGCAGGAGGCCTTGGTCCTCACTGCTCCCAGGATGGATGCATTACATCATAGACCAGGATGGGACTTCTTGGCCAAATCTTCTTTAAATTAAAACTGTGTGACGGTGACAGTGTACACTAGACCATTTGGCTCCCATTAAAACAGTATTTAAGATTGACTAACACGTTTTATGACTCAGGTTTCAGGCCAGACAAGTAGTACTTTTAGGTCTAAGTAGTTTACGAGAACAGTAAGTCGCTGAGATCTCAGTTACCAACAGGCATGGGTTACTGGAGGTATTCCAAAACACACAGCAATCATCATGAGAGTTCCTGATTAAAAGAAAAAAACCTTATGAGTTCATAACATGCTTAACCACTACAAAAGAGCTCTTTATAGCTGTTCTGTTTTCTGTCCACTGTGTGTTTACTGAACTATGAAAGAGAGGTGCAGGAAGTGCTACCCTGGCTGATTCAGCAACTGTTTTTCCAGTTAAAATTCAATGATCTAAAGGTCATAAACATGGGTTACAAATAAATCCTTTCATATTTTAGTCAGACAGGAAGTATGGAGGCTGGGCCAGGGAATATAGAAGTACTCAAGTAAATAGTTTTGAAGCCAGACACTACTGTGTGAGCTGATGTTTCCATCAAGTCCTTCTAAACAGACTCCTCCTAGATTAAATACCAATTTAGCTATGTTCTTGTCTACATGATTAAAAAAAAATATCAATCTTGTTTTGACATCTATTTTCATTTTTTCCCTCCAAAATTACCCTTGAAATGCATGAATGAAAATACTCCTCATCTCTGAACTGACAGTCCTTAACACATTACATAATAACCAATGTGAGGCAAAATTAGAGGGAAGCGCGATGGAAAATAAGGGAGTAGGGAACAAGAGTTCAATTACAGAAACCCACTGAACTCTAAGAAAGCTTGAATAACTACAGTGGTACTTGGCTGTAAACACAGACTGGGATTCCTTTAGAGTTTAGTGGGATATAAACGTTTAAAGCTCTTAAAGTCCCTGGCAGCAGATGCAGGAGCTTCACCACGAGGGGCTTTTAAATCAGAGGATTATAACGGCCACGACAACCAGAACATGGAGATGGAGGTACTGGAGGACATGGTTAGCTTTCCAGAGATCTTATGAAACAAAGTTAGAGCAGAAATCATGTTAATGGCATTTTGGGGAGAAAATGGTCTGTTTATCAGATTTAATAAGGATTTTTAAAAAAAATCACGATTCAAACAAACAACAGCTAAAACTATCAATAGCTTTTCTATCCTCACGGTAAATCCTTAGTGGCAAGAAGATACCAATTATTCTAGCAATCTTACTTATCCCCTGATATGCGTTAGAGATACACCAATCAGATACTTGGATCGGATATCGACTCCGATATTGATTATCGGATATAGGAGATTTTATATTGGACATCCAATTTACATGGAGCTATTATTTGTCTTTTTGCTGCCGATTTGTTAATAAATAAAATAAAGTACATTTATATCTGTGTTAATTTGCTACCTTTTATATGGTTCGTTGAATCAACAGTTGAATCAGATCGGTATCGGCTATTGGTTGATACGCTCAGCACAGGAATCGGATTGGAAAAAAGTGGATCGGTGCAACTCTAGTAAGTGTTGCTGATTTTTTGGGGGGGTCTAACTTAGCTTTTTCTTCCTCAATCTATATGACAAAAAAAAAGACACAATATTGACAAATGTAACACAAGTCTAAATTTGTATTTTATTTTTTTAATGGATGAACATATCAAGTAAAACAAACATCCATCTTCGCCCGCTTATTTCGTCTGGGTTGCAGTGGAACCGGTGCCCATCTTCGGCAGACTATGGGTGAAAGGCGTGGTACACCCTGGACAGGTCGCCAGTCTGTCGCAACACAGACACACAAAGACCTACAACCGCACACATACACACCAACACCTAAGGACAATTTAGAGATGCCAATTAACGGGAACAGTCATGTTTTTCGACTGTGGGAGGAAGCCGGGTACCCGAAGAGAACCCACACATGAATGAGGAGAACATGCAAACTCCATGCAGAAAAACACCAGGCCGGGATTGGAACCTGGAACCTTCTTGCTGCAAGGTAACAGTACTACCCACTGCTCAACCGTGCAACGTAAAACAAAAAATGGGAAGCGAATAGAGGATGAAGATGGATGTGCTTCATGCAATCTCAAGTCATGGCTGCTGAGTGTCTATTGTTCTACTTCTAGTTAGAACCAAGTACTTTAAAGCTAATTGAAAATTTAAAACCACCGAAATGTAACCAAATATTTAGGGGCGTAAAGTGCTGAAAGATTTGTTGTTTTTTAACCCCAGTTCATTTCCAAAAAAAGTCAACTATGACAACAAGGAGTCTGCCAATAGATGTTTAATATCTATATATGTCCTCAAACTCCTCATGTCCAAGCATCATCTAGAAGAAATGCGCTTCCTGCCAGACATCTTATGACTCATGACTTACACATACAATGTGTCTGATTGTCAAAATAGCCTGCATGGCCCGTAAACTGCAGCCATTAAACAGACGCTAAAATCCCAAGATGCAAGACATCATAAATGACATCCTGCATCACAATGAAATAGCTTCAAAGCCTGTAAAGTTCATCTTGTGATATTGAGCGTGCCGAGCTTGTCGAAAGGAGGCCTTCGTCAAAGTACAAAGTAGTTCAGTCTCAAACGATTGGCCTCATTGCCACCAAGACATGAAACAGATTCAATCTCCCAGCAAATGTGAGAGAGCACCTAATTACTTCCAGGCTCGTGTTCATAACAAGGATGACCGTCATCCGCTTGTATCTTCAGCCATCTATTCTTTCACAGCTTTTTATTCCTGGCTGAATCATAACCATTACATATATATATATATATATCTCAGTAGATAATAGAAGCCTTGAGACAATTTTGTCTGAAGCCCAGCCTCAAACCTAAGTAGTCTCTGACGCGTGGCCCTCAAGATGACGCAATAATGTTTGACATTGAGGCGGAGGGAGGTCAAACAAGTAAACTTGAAGCAGGTGACACAATATTTGGGAATCATCCCATAATGTCCGATCAGGGCTTTTGTTTTGCCACTCTTTCTAAAGAAATGTGATAAATGTTAAACATTTGAGTCTATTTGTGTTTTCTGTTTTGCAATATAGGGAACATAGTAGTAAAAACAGATTGAATGTAAAAGAGGGACTGCTGTGAGGACAGATGAGCTGGTTAGACGCAGTAGAGAGACAGAGAGAAAAAAAAAGAGGATGGATGGATGGAAATGATAACATGGGGAGGGAATCTGTCATTAGATAGTGAATAGAGCTGCATCAGTCAAACCCGAACAACAGCCAGCAAGCGGACTATTACCAATCAGACACACACATATGGATGCACAAAAGAGATTCAGAATCACTGGAGCTTGGCATGACATAGCGATCTGGGATGGCTTATGCAGGCAATTAGGAAGGAGGAGCAGGAGTGGAGAGGAGAAGGATGGCAGAAGCTGACAGATGGGAGAGGAAGAGCAGCACAGACTGAATCCAGGGAGGAGGGGGATAGTGGAAGTGCATGGTCACACTTGGTGGGTGGGAGGCGTGAGGACACAGCAAGCTCACCACTATCACGGTGAGACAAAAAAACCAAAAATAAAATTCAGCTGCCGTTGGCATGACAACACACGCTCACAAGCATGGATCTCTGCCCAGTTCAACACACGATCCTGTGAGGCTGATGGTATAGTGACTCAGTTTGTTCGTTCCTCTATCGACAAACAGAGCAACAGCCTTTTGGGTTCCCTGATCCCTCTATGGAAATATGGGAAATGAAAACAAAGCATAAAGAAAAAACAAAACGATGATTTGTGCTTAGTAGAAGCTGTCTTATGCAAAAACATTACTGAGGATGCGTCAGCTTCCCTGCGGGACATGAGCCCTAATGTGAAATCGATATCGTCTCTTCCCAAAAGAGATCAGGTTCCATCCAGATTGGATACACACACAGAGGGGCTCAGGTGGTCTGCTGCAATGTGTTCACACACCTACACCAACTTTTAAACATGATGCAGCACTGCAGCGGCAGCAGAGGCCCAAAACACAGAGCTGGAGATTAGTTAGTCGAGTTTGAATGTTGGATCAGATGAGGGGTTAAATAAATGGTGGCTGCACCTGCATTGGAAATAATAAAGTGAAAAAGTGCTCAGTTCTACTTTGGATGCATGAATCAGCAGACTGTCTGCAACTACTTCTTGTTTTCTGTGTCTGTTAAACCAACAAATGCATGAACACCACCTAAGTGGTGAAGCGAGAAATTTAGTGTCCTACTCACGTTAAATGTAACACGGCCAAAAATCAAGTGTCTCTGCAACACTGGCATTGCATGTTTTAAATAATTATACCATTTCAATTATTGTTAAGAAGATTGAATAAGCAGGTCTTCATACAGAACAAGGATCAGCTGATACAATTCTTAGGATAGGTTGAGTGATTTTTAAAGTAAGCAATGCTAAACACACAACCTGACTAATATATTTAAAATAAAATAGATTGACCAACTAAATGTAGAGATATTTAAGATTAAACATCACACTAACTGGGGAAATTGTACAATAAATATAAACTAATACATTTTTCGCTGAAAGTAAATACAGAGCTGTGTAACAACTACTGCTCTCTGTGAGCCAAAAATATTTCATCACTGACGTTATAGCCGTTATAGGTGCAATAAAATACAGACCTGGAAAATATGTTATTTTAAACAAATTTAGAAAAGTACACCATCTATTATTATTTGTAAGGAGAAAAGGTCGAAAGGAGAAATTTATTTCTTTTTTTTGTTTCATAGTTAAGTTTGGGATTCGCCAGAATTGGTGTTGTTGGGTCGAAAACAAACAAAGCTCAGGGCTTAGGAAAATTGCATTTGTCCCTATTGCAGAAAATGTTTCCACAGCACACCACAATAAAGTGTGTGTAAAGACAAACACTGTTACCAGCTGGTAACGTCTTCCTGTGTTCTCTAAGTAACTTATCTCCCTCTTTCTCTCCTTCTGTCCTCATCCCCCCCCTACAGCTGCTGTTTGTTTTTATCCGTCTCATCAGGCAGACCCGGAAAATGTGTTGGATTCATTTCCAGCCATACCTCCTCCAGCATTCCTTGTTTTGCAAGAGACACACAATCACATACCATATCCCCCCAAAGGCCTTCCTGGTTTCATCCCAGAACCAGCAGGAGCAATTGGTTCAAGGGTGGCGTCCTAAAAGAGCCTGGGCCTAAATAAAACAGTTACCATGATAACCCTGATCAGCTGCATGTGATATGTACGCCTGTGTCCACGGGTGCGCTGAATGATACAGACAGCTGGGTAGAAGAGTTAGTAGGAGTCTCTTTGTGTGACACTGACACAAATGGCATGAACTGCCAGCACATAGCCACAAACTGACACACCAGCGGCATCCTTACTTCCTGAAAAAACAGCAGGCTTCTCCATTTTCAGCTCTACTTATGTACAAATAGATCAACCACTGAATATAAATTTCCTGAGAGTTTAGAGAAAGTCTATGAATGTATTTTGTTCCTTAAACGGGAGGCCACTTATTTGTGAATTCACAAATGACCTAAAACACATCTTGCCAGAAGCCAATAGATGCATCAGCCAAGAATACAGAAATGCTCCGAACCAATGACATGCAGTGACATGTACGACATCACCCAGAAGAGGCCGACCAAAAGAAACAAACAAGGCCGTGTCAATAGATGTACATGTAGACTCTACCTTTCAGTTTGTTGTAGCTGGAATACCCTCTAATTCTTTTTTTTGAAAAACCAACCCAAACGAAGGCATTTACGCCTTTGTGGATGGGAAAGATGTTTGTCGGTTCCCTCCAACCAGATTTGGCAACAGGTTTATCAGTCAACTCTGCTATCTGTGGAAAAATTCAAGAAGCTGCAGAAGACTTTTCCAAACTCTGTAGGAGTCCTTCTTATGGCTGACCAAATGGCTGAAGCAAAAAAACTGGGCATTACTACTGAACAACTTGACGACAATGACGAAAAAGTCCTCAGCAGCATTTACTAGCAGGGACTTGGGAGCCCCATAGTCATGGCTACTCAAAACTCTAAATGGAGAAATATGCTTTCATTTGAGATGCAACAGGAAAACATTGTTTGAATTGTTGTAGATAAAGTACACACCACATACAAATGGTAAGTACATATAAAACACACATTTGCACACATATGATACGTCATAGCTGCAATTGCAGAAGAGATTGGCTAATAGCTCGACATGGGAGGCAGTTGATTTACCCAATAAGCTCGAGAAATTTAACTGAATGTCCCTTTTGCAAACACTTTCCACAGGAGCCTTTCTTGATGAATACTGTTTAGAAGTCAAATTGAAAAGTAGTAGAAGTAAAACAATTGACTAGTAATACAGGTTTAAATCTGCCTTGTGCCAGGTTAGGTGCTGACTGCAGCCAGCTCAAAAGTGGGCAACTACACCAAAAGCAGGATATATGATTTCCCCCATAGGTAGAAATATGGTAAACATTAGTCATTTGGGTGAGTTATTTGTGTACCTTATCATACTAAAAGGTCCTCTGCACCCTTGTAGTCATTTTCTGTGCACTCCCTTAAAAACTGGTATCAAAATGTCAAGTTTACACATCTATTCCTGTGTCTCAGTTACAACGAAAAGTAACAGCTTTATCTTTTTCCTATGTAGCGCTGTGCTCACTGTACCCAGCTCCTTCATCGTGTTCCAGTTCTTTCTGACTCATCGGTCAACACTTTCCTGGAGGCAACCCTGTCCTGGCTTCTACGAAACCAACCAAAGAAATGGCAGCTCAAGTGCTGATGCAGTAAAAGCAAATAGCAACATAGGATTCTTCAGCAGCTTCTTGATTTGTTTCACAGATAGCAGAGTTGACTAATAAATCTCAAACTAGAAAAAGGTGTGCCCACCTGCTTGATACTGATCACCCTATGCGGCGAGATCACTGGCAAGATGTAAACTCTGAAGTAGGGTCATAGCTAATGTACGACAAATTGCCTCTGATGTTCCAATGTCTGGTCAAAACACCCACTCAACTAGGCTTGAAGGAAGGCTGAGGGTAGAGAATTGTTTCATTTGCCTGCATGGCTGGTGCAAATGCACCAATGAATATCTTGATGTAAAGTAAACTGAAGATGAGGCTCAAGCATTAGGGTCACATTTTAATGACAAAAAGCTGCCAAAAACTAAGGAATGGGCTAATTGTTTTTGCCCTTCTCACTTAACTTGTTCGAGTTCAAGTTTCCTGGTGCAAAAACGTATGAAAAAAAAAAGAAAACTTAGAAAGGCCAATAGCTCTGTTCTGGACTGTGAGTGAAAGGACAACCAAATGATCGATTAGAGCCAGCAGTGGTGGCATATGTTCAACCAAAGGTCTACTCCATCCCTACTCCAAGCAGTGCACCATTTACTCTCAAGCCTGACGAGAAATCAAACACAAAGCAACACAAGTCTCTATCAGCTCCCACACACACACACACACACACACACACACACACACACACACACACACACACACACACACACACACACACACACAC
>JAUZNJ010028135.1:0-16301 GCA_034780135.1 Jordanella pulchra
ACACACCTGGGAGCAATCAGGGGACACAGGGAGCACAGAGAACAGAAACTCAACACAAAGACAGACGGATCATGACAACTGAATTCATAGGTAAATGTCTCATTGTTGCATTTATTGCTAATTTTAACTGCCTCCATGTTGATATAAAATGTTTTCTTCAGCTTCCATAGATTACATTAATAATGAATAAATTCTTTGTAGCTTCTAATTTGACCAGCACCAAATTGGACTTTCAGCAGCAGTTGGTCAAAACAAGCTCCCAAGCAATCACCTAGAACCTTAATTTCATTCATCTGGTATTTCCAATAGTCTAGTGCTCCAGAGAAGATTTTTATTGTGCTTTTTTGTAATTATTCAGGTTCGATTAGTGTGTTCATTCTGTGCAGATGTAGTGTTTCTAGACACATATAAAATAACAGGAAACCCTACTTGTTCATTTAAATACTAATTATACACACAATAAAAGTAATTTCTAACAGATTTATTGATAAAACTTCCATGTGTCTATGTATGTGTGTGTGTGTAGGGGGGGGGGATCTCTGTGGGGGGGTGTTGCAGTAATCAAGGCTCCTCCACCATCAGCACACAAGAAGCTGTCAGTCACCTGTGTTGCTGGCGATATCATTGCAATGTTGCCTAAATCAATCCAATCATAAACTTTGAACGGTGCTTTTTGGAGTCATGACTATCTACAGAGCTTCATAAATTTAATTGAAAGCATGCACGCATACTGCGACCTAACAGCAATAAAAAGGCCTCAGCTGTTCACTGCACTGCTGCACCAGCTCAGAGTCGGTAAAATAAATGATTCGATTCATGGTCATAATTCCTTTAAATAATCTTTTTGATGAATTCTTTGCACACCTTCTCCTGTCAATATCCACATATACTTCGACTTAGCACGTCAAAGCTAAGGTGGACCACACGCACAAACTTCAGCTGTTTTTTTCAGACATAATGGCTCATTAAACGCTTCATAGACTAAAATGTTTCCGCAGTAACCGCTGTCTTCAAAGACTACAGGTGATCCTGCTGAGCTTAAATACCCCTCAGATGAGCCTAATCAACAGGCTGCGATCTCAAACAAGGGGAACTTTCTGAGTCATTCAAACTTGTTTAAAACCTTTGAAAAGCATTTGATTTAGCTCTGTCATTGTTATCTTTGCACATCTTGATAACCGTACAGTGTCCTGTCAGACCACCACGTCCCCCAGAGGCTGTCCTGTCAGGCCTAAACCTTCGCTTTAAAAAAATCTTTATTTGCTTCCTTCCAAATGAAACTCTTAATGAACAGTGTCACTCTAAAGTTTTAGCTTTCTCTAAGAGTGGAGCAAGGTCCTCTTTCTACTATGTTTTTCTACAGGAAAAGTTAGATGTAATTTCAAGATACAAAAATATCTTAAGAAGGGGTATAATTATAAAAATCAAAGTCTCTTCCCAACAATTATTTCAAATCCAAGAGTTAAACTACTAAAGATTTTCTGTACATAAAAATTTTAAAAATGTAATTTGAAATTATAATTATTTGTTTAACATTTTCAATTCAATCAATAATATTTTATTGATCCCAGAAGGAAATTTTGCGCATGTATAAAATACAATAAATTTTTTAATAAAAGATTTCTCTCATTTTGTGTATATTTGCAGATTTTTTTAGCCTATTAAACTTGTACAACTATTTCAAATTAGACAAAAAAATACATTGATACTGTAAAAAAATAATGACAGATGTGCAAAATTTTAAATTATAGAATCTATTTAAAAGGTGATAAAAAAAAAAACACAAACTAACTTTTATCATTATTTTGACAGCTTTAGGTCTCCAAAGGTTTGTATCCGAAAAGTCCTTCTCACTATTTGTCAGCGTTCACCATTGGAGAAATTAGGAATATAATTTGTTTTTGTCTTTTTCTGTAAGGAAGTGTGTGTGATTTTTGTTTACTGTGTATAATTGGATATCCTGTGCTAATATATATAGATATCCTCACCCAGTGTAGCTCCACCATAAATCCACTAAATATAAATCAGATTTATGCAACGCATGGATAATTTTAAATAGGATTAAACAATAAATGATAAGTTGATTTCAAAGGGATAATGACAAGAGAATCCATGATTATAATTGTTAATAAAACACAGAAATAAGATAATAGTCTAAAACATTTATTAACTTTTTTGTTTAATCAATGCTCACATTAAAGACTTTGATAGTTTTCATCCACCATGTAAATTTGTGTCTTTTTGCTTAATTGTTCAGACATTCTTCTGATAACACACAGACATAAAACACCTCTTTTGTTTTCACTATAGTGTAATGATTTATGCTTATTGGGGCATAGTTTGATTCTGGCAGTTTCCTGTGTAATGCTTGGCTCTGCATTAATGTTGCATTTATCTGCTCCATCCAATTAGTCTGAGCATAGCTGCCAACAAGTATAAATCAAACTTATGGAGAATTTAATGGAAGCTCTGTTCTACTTTGTTTTCACTTTCTTGGTTGATTCAGGATGAAAACTAATGTATAAATAATAACCGTGCAGAATGGCAGATGAAAAGCTATAATCAGAAAAATTATTGTTATTAAAAATTTGTGTAGTTGCCCAGAGTAATGAGCGAAGTGACTCACACCGTGGCCCTGTTTACCTGCCTGGATTGACTCAACTCAACTCAACGGTCCACTTGGCAATCTGCAAGCATGAATAATGAGGCAGTGATGCACAGGAGGCCAAAGTTCAGCATTATTCAATCTGTTGCAGGCTGACATGCACACAGAAAGCTGTTTATTCTTCCAAATTAAGCCTATATTCAAAAGCTAAGCTTCTGCACAGCTGAAACAGTGTGTCAGATGCACAGGAGCTTTTCACCTTTTAGAGGCTTTGCTACGATGCCAATGAAAATGAGTGAAATGCTTTCTCTTGTTGGTGTCAAAGCTTTAAGAGGGATACTTAATCTTTGTTACTTTGGATAAATCTGTAGCCAACTCAGCATCAAAGCTTGATGAAACTGTATATTATTGTGTTAATAGTTCCCCAAAACATCGGTTTAGACTGATGCTATTATAAAAAAACTTCCGCCTGAGAAATCATTTTAGTATCAATTTAAGATGTAAAAAAAAAACATTGGCTTCTATTGATTTTCTTTAAGCACTTGAAGTCTCTTTCTCTTGTTTATTCAGCCACAATGAGAGAAAAAGCAACAACTGGCTTGGAGCAATTCAAAACTGTACATTAGAGGCTGAGTTAAAACCTTTGATCAATAGATCCGTGATGCTAATGATGTAAATAATATAACTCTGTTTTGGAATTTAATAAACTTTGAGAAAAAGGGCCTGTTTTCATTTTTTTAACAGATGTTTTTCTATGTCTGTAAATGGACCAGGCACGGGAAGGGATGTCACTGACTTAAAGAACAAAACATACTTATTTTCTTTCTCTGCTATGATCCTTTATTTTGTGGCTTTTTATGTTTATGATGAACCATTCTCCCCTTGTTACACTTTGCAGTTTTAGGAAATAAAGCATACAGATATATATATGAAGTATTCCTAAAATATTTTCACATTTTTTCACTTTACTACCACAAATATTAAGGTATGTAACTGATATTTAATAAGCTAGGCCTAGACAAAGCAGTGCATAGTTAAAAACAGTAAAAAGAAAAATGTTACAAGGTCTTTCATTTTTTTTGCTCATCAATGTCTTAAGAGTAAAATCATATGTTTTAACCTCAAAGTCAATTTTTTAGTAAATTCTCAAGAAATATATTGGAGGCCCTTATTTAGCTCTATCTATGAAAAAGACCAGTTTCTATATGTTAATGCCGATGGAAAGCAACCACACAGCATGATGCAGCCACAACCATGTTTCACAATGGGGATGATATGTTCAGGATGATAAACAGTCTTAGGTTGTTTTTGTTTTTTTGAACCTAAACATCTCAGGATGCCAACCCAAACATTCAGTGCTCCTCTGAGATAACCAGAGCCCCTTGTTCCATGTTTGTTGTTGCCATGATGGCTTACTGCGAACTGCTAACAGGATTCCTAAAGATGTTTATTTTTACTAGTAATCATCAGTGATCACTGTTACCTCTCTAGTTTGCTCTTCAGTTTTGATTGTTCAGCTAATTAATGCTCCTAAAGAAACCTTGGAGGCATTTGCAGGACAGCTGTATTTATACATTGAGCCTAAATTACATAAGCATAGAATCTACTGAACAGATCATTAGTTGGTCTGAATTTAACTCGGTAGAAATGATTCCATACACATATCCCACTTTTTAGATTTACCTTTAAAAATGTAAAACCATTCATTCTTTTCCTTCTTATTGGACATTCTGTCTTATATCTGCTTGTAGCTCTATTTATATCAAAGCTTTGTATTAAACTCAGAACAATTGCTGTAAAATAAGCCTTAGTTAAAAATCATGAAGTCATTCATTAAAACATAACAGGGAGGTTTTTCCTACTCTAGATGACCCTTATTTACTTGAAAAACGGCACTTTGCTTGGATTCTAACAGCAATGGAGATTATTAATAATAGCTTTCTACACATTTCGTTTTTACTCCTTATTAGTTTTCTGTTTCTGTTTACAAACCATAACCTTCGGCTGATTTTTTTTTTTTTTACTTTATTTTTAACAGATTTATGAAATATCACTTCATTAAATTGATAAGCCTAGTGCCTTCGGTCTGCTCTGCTTTACAAACTGTGGACACTCAATTATCTCCCAGTTTCTTCCAGACACTCTTGTCAAACTGTCAGTCTCTTGCAGTGAGACTTTCATTTAATCTTTTCGTGGTTCAACAAACATATTTTTCTGACAGTACAATTTTTTTTTTAAACAGAGGAATATACAGCTTCAACAATCATCCTCAGCTTTTCTTTTCAAGTCTTCCTTCACTGATCTCATTTCACAATGCTGTTTTGATTCAGATGCACCGATTTCTCTTTTTGCACAACGACCCTGCTAGTTTCACCATCTGCACCTGTTTGGAACTTTGTATGAAAAAAAAAGATTCAACATGTACAATTGTAAAAAAAAAAAAAATAATAGTTTCTTTTTTTTTATGTAGGACAATCTTTTAACATCTTTCCCAATTGCTGTAAACAGAGCTAAAATGTTTTTGAGAATAAAGAATACCTTTAAAAAATAAATTAGATTGTAGAAACAAAACTAATAGAAATTCTAATACCTCCATCCATCCAGTGCAGAAGCAAATTATTGACCAAATTTCACATAAAATTTCACATAAAAACTGGTTGAGTCTGATTGATTGCTTTGTAATTCCATCCACCAGCTGCCCCTCTCAAATGGGGCAAAGTTTTGGCCGCAGAGGGATATACTTGTTTCCAACTTAGTAGTCACTGACTTTAAACTAAAAGTGACATCAAAGAAATATGAGAAGACTAACTGTTGTTGGTGGAGTTAGGAGATAAAAACTGTTTTGGCAACTTTCTTTGGCTTGTTATTAAGAAAGAAAGAAACACAATGAATTTATGGATTGATAACACAGAAATTATGAGAATAAGGGAAAGAGAGTTTGTAATGAAAAATCAACTTAAACTGTGAATTCAGCCAGGTTGTAGTGTCTCCTTATAACTTTAACAACAATAAAAATGGAATCTCCAATGTTTCTAAACACAAAGGCAAAAATAATAGGCTAGTTTCTGTAAAAGTAGCATTTCTATCAGTACAGCAGATCCGTTCTTCAGTCTATTATGCTTTAGAGTTGTTTGTAGGTTGTCTGTTTTTTTTTTATTTGTTTGTTTCGTTTGTTTTCTAAACTCAGATATATACAAAAATGATTTAGTTTAACTTATTATAATATAGATAATTTGCTTTCTCCATTGTTTTGAAAGTATGATATTAAACTATTTTATTACACGTTAAATTATCACATTAAATGTTATTTTATTTCAATATAAGAGAAAAAGGGTTAATTATGCAGTATAAAATTGTAAAGCTAAATAAGTTTTTGTTTTTCTGACGTACGTAGAATTTCTGCTTTAACTACAAATGAATTTTATCCGATGTTTTAAGCATAACTGGATTCCTCTATTTATTTTTCTCATCTCTGGCAGTTGTTTAAATTCTTAATCTTTTTAAAATGTCAGTACTAAAATATTTTATCTGAGCAAAGTTGGGTGACCAGTTGTTTTCTTTTAATAACATTAATTTGACAAATCTAATATACACACACACACACACACACACACATATATATATATATATATATATACATATAGCACTTGGGGGCTATCTTAAAGGACTTTGTCATTAATTATGAAAATAAACAGCATCACTCTAAATTATAACCTATTTTCATTTTTTTATATAAAGGGTCTGTAAATTCACACATATCTTCCAATCAAAATACAAAATATGACGATGTGACAAGACAGAGCTGCTTTGTAAACAAGATAAATGTTCCATATTGCTAGATACTATATAGAAATTTGCTAAATGTACTTCTTTTGCTGTTGTCTAGACCAATGACAAATAGACTTTTATGATATATAAACAAATACACCAAGATATGAAACAGTAGGACCCCAGCTTTAAGTTTTACTTAAGTCTTATAGATCCAAACATAAGGAGAGCAGTCGTAAATGTTCATAGTTCTCCTGCCATTTGCACCTTATTATAAATAGTGATATAAATAATTAAATAAAACAACAATAAGTAAACTCATGTAGTTTAGGTGTCATTTTGTTAGAAGCAGACATTATGGAAAAGAAATTCGACCAAACTAGTTATAATGTGGCTCATGACAACAAAGTTAATGATTTGGAGCACAAATCACAAAAAGCTGATCTGAGTAAAACAGATAATGTGTGGATAGAGGTAAAAAGTTTTGTGTGCAAAGGTAGCCTGCAAATATGGCTCAGTGAGGAAGAATTGATGCCAAAAAACATGTGACACAAGTTACAGAATTAAAAAGACGATTCTGCCAAAGACTAAGATACTTCAGTTAGATTTCTGTTTAAATAACATGGAAAAAGCTTATTATTTCTTTCAATATTCTTACATTCAAATAATTATTTAAAAAATCCTATTCTTTTATTTGACCTAAAATAGGAAACTTTTTTTTTATAACAAAATATCTCTCAGTATCGAAAAGGTATTCCTGTTATTCCTTTAATGTTTCCATCAAGGACACGAGTTTTATAACACAGTAGAAATGAATCAGTTTCATTCTAGTTGTAAAAAAAAAGGTAAAAAGAAGAAAAATGAGGACTAAAATATACTTAGGCATTAATAAAGAAGACTACTCTAGCAAACTGCACAATTTTCCCTGAACTGAAAGGTTATTAAACGGTTATAAAATACAATGCATAGATTTATGCATTAAGTTAAAATAAAAATCACCAAAGAAGGACAAGGAAAACATTGCACATAATGACTTCTATTTTTTATTATTCTGCCACAGCCCAGGAGTTTCAGAAATACTGCCAGAGACACAACAAGCACTGCATTAGAAAAGAGTTGGTGTAACATTCACAGTATAATGCATAATTCAGCCCCGCACAGTGGATTTAACTCCACTCCCCAGCTGGTACAGAGAGCCACTTAAAAACAGCGTGTAGCGCAACAGCCGGGACCCTGAGCTGTTACTGATATGCTGAGGCTCCTTTTTGAGTGTTCAGCAGCTGCATTGCACTCCAGAATCTGCAGTACATCAACCAGCACAAGAAAGACACCTTTTTATGTAGGTCTTCATGTTTTCCAGCAGTTTGTTAGGGGGGGTTACCCAGCCTTCCAAAACACACATTTTCCAAACTATGGGTGATGCATGGAAAAAGACAGCAGGATTACATAAAGTGCAAATGTTCACACACAGATGTTTTTTGGTGTGTGGCACACTCACGGAGACTCATGAGAATAGTGTTTTCCATAGACAAATTGGCCCTATCAGATTCCAAGCCCCGTTGCCATGAGAATAATTACATTTAGCCCAAACACTAGTTTCTTAGTTATGACTTATGGTGCCCTCCGCCCTATCCTGTGGGATACTTTTTTTTTTGAACAAGAAAAGTAATTGATCAAATTTGACAGGAAAACTCTGCCATGCTCAGACAAAAAGCATTGATGATTGCACTGGGAATAGACAAAAAGCAATCCTAAAAACTAAATCTGTTATTTTCTATACTTGAATGTTATATGTCTGGTTTTAAAAGGGGGGTAAGTATTTGCAACTTCATCTTGAGAGTAACTGCATTCCTTAGTGATCTACACCAGCTACAAAAAAAATTTAATAATTTGCTCCAAGCAAGAAAGAAATCAAACTCTGTCAGCAACAGGAAAGTAAAAGGAAATCTGTTTTTTGAGATATAGTGTTGAAAATCAAATAAAATGAGGCAGCAGACAGATAACATGACATCAGATGCTAAAACTGAGTCCTCCTGCAAAGACAAAAATGCATTATGGATGTCAAAACAAGATTGTTAGTTGATGTATGTGAATGGACAGATTGCTATAAATTAGATTAGTACAATGACACTGTCTACCTAAGACATAAGATTATTTGAATATTCCTTCCTTCCAGCTAGCTGACTTCTGTGCATTATTACAGAATCTAAAAGAGCCATTCATCTTGTGAATCATTTATTCAGAAGGGGCCTAAATGGATTGTTTTCATTGATTCACTGCAGCCTAAAGCACCATGTCTTTTAACCAGTGCAGAATTTTAGGTTTATGGCGTAATTGCTTTGAAATAAATGCAGATGTCAAAGATGCTTCAAAAAAAAAACAACGATTGTATTATACAGATATTATGTTATCTAATTTTTCGAGAAATCACTCAATGCTAGATAACAGAAAATCTTCAACTGGGAGTTATTTACTAATTTGGGGTTAGTGATTAGCTGCTTTGCTATGTGGTGCTGTGAAAACGTGTTTGTCCTCTTCAAGATTTCTTTAGTTTTAGGGAATTTTTAAGTTCTCAAAGAGTCAAAAAATGATTATATTAGAGAGAAAATAAAGCCTGGATAAATACAGAAAGTACATTTACAATATGTAAAATAGATAACCGTAATTAAATTCATTTTTTTCTAAAGATTTCAAATTGCCCAGCTACAACGCAGCCTAATAATATCAGATGTGGTAAAAAAATAAAATGTAAGATAACCTAACTAACAACATGAAGTAGACAAATAGGATTACACAAAGCAGCAGGTTGTGTCTTAATAAAAAAAGAAGATTAAGCTCTGAAAAAATGAAGTCATTGACACCTCCATTGGGACTCCAGTTAAACTTAGAATAAAGTCTAAAGCTCTGCAGATTATCCAAAAGGTCTCTTGATTCAATAATAAAAAGGGAGACTGAGTTGAAATGGGACTGATGGGGGAGCTGGGAGCCCAAAAGTGACCCAAAAGATAACAATGGCCTTTTTGAAGAATAAAAAACACACATTAAGATGATTCCACGACATTTGAGAAAGGTTTCTGTGGGTGAATAATACAAAGACTATCAAGGACTGAGGCATCTTTGGATCTTCAGAAACTGGAGGATCCCACTCTTTAGCAGAAAATCTTAAAGGAGAATGTCTGGCCTTCACATCATGACTAAAACCCGAGCACCCTTGGATTATACAGCACAAAAGTCAGATGACAAACAGCAAGTCCACCTCTAAATAGTAACCATAATAAAGGTTTTGGAGTGGCCCCTTTTTTAATAGTCTAGACTTTAACCTGAGCTATGTAAGGCTGAAACATAACATGTTTAATGACCTCAAGTTCAAGAAACAAATGAACACAAAATCTGTAAGGGTGTGGATAGGTTCTGAAAGCAATGTGGATCCACATGTGTATGTATATCTGAAACAGTGACAGTGGGGATTCATTTAGATAGGGAAATGAATGTTTGAAAGAAAATAAAAAGAAATGTTAAAGATTGAGACTATGATGGATATATTCTGACAGACTCTAAACGTTATGGTACGATCTGCACTGACAGCCCTCGGCTATGCCTGCAAACCAGCTAATAATAAACCTCTTCTATATGTGAATTCCCAGGAGTCAAATATAGCGGCGGTGAACTTGTGCTATCACTATATGAGAACAGAATATATGAATGGATTAGCTACAGTATGAGACCTTTTCTGATAAAAAACAACAACCATTCATTGCAAAAGCAAAAAAACTGCATCTATACTTGAAGAAAGAAAGTCTCAAACATTATTGTAGAAGACCTAGTATAGTTACAGCACAGCATATGATTAAAGAGACTGGGAAGCAGAGAGTAGGCACACCGCTACCCTATTTCTACAGCTGCTATGCTGAGTCCCCTGCTGGAAAACAGTCTATCCATGGGGTGCATGCAGATCCCAGCATGCAGGAAATGGCAAGAGAGAGAGAGAGGAGGAAGTGGAGGTGCCGCCTTAAAGAAGTTGATAAAATGTATGAGAGATTCCGGCTCTATTAACTTTATTTCACCATCTGATGTCAGAAACAGGAAAACAGCAGCTTTAGTGGCACTTTGGTTGTAGCTGGATACAGTATGTGACCAGAGAGTGCAGCAAAATGCAACACAGGCGTGAATTTGCCACAACGCTCCATGCAACTTTGATACAGATACATAAGAAGGAGACAAGTTACATACTAATTTTTTCTTCTCCAGCTTTTGATTTCTTTTTTCAGGAACTCTGTTGACAAAATCCACAGTGTTGATTGACATGCTTTTTTTTACTAACACTTTTTTTAAGTGTATTTTTTGAATAACCATCTGCTTCAGGAAAGTGTCCTGTCACAACAGTCAGCTAACAGCTATCCAGAAAAAACAGGAGCCATTTGATTATTTACAGCTATTCACATCTACATTTTTCCACCAAAGTGGTTCCAGCAGTTTGGAGCCAGTTCTTAATTGGATCCATAAAAGCAAAAGAACATGTTTGGTTTTCCACAGCCATAGAGCCAACTTGGAGCCACGTCATTGCCTCAATAAAATTCTCCTTCCAGTAAATGTTTGATCTTCCTTTAATCCTTCTATTAGTATCCCTTAACACGATTCAACAAATGTTGCTCTCCTAAGACATGCATCCCATTTTGAATACCAAAATATTTAGGATAACTCCAGAACTGAATGGCATTTTTTTTTATTCCTGAACAGTATTTAGTAAAGTTTTATAAGCGGATTTATAAATGCCAGATGGCGATATAAAAATAATCTAACGATTTTTATGAAAAGTGCACCAATAAATGAATTTGTGTTATTTCAGAGAAAACCTGACTTTTTGTCAATCTTAGTTTTCTTTTATAGTCCTATATTAAGCTGATCTAAGTCTAAAATTATTGGGCTTCATGAAAGCACCTTCAACATTGATTTAGCTTGTTCTGTACTCTGGCCTGGGGAATAATTGATGTAATAAGGGAACCATTTTTATGTCCTGTCTCCTGTACTGTTAACAGAAGGGTGTTACTAAGATGCTGAGTAAGAGATAGCATCAGTTTAACGAATAGCATTGGTTGAAAACCCTCCAAAGATACAAGGTGTGAAACATAAGCCAATACTTCAGTCCTTCTTGAAGTCCATAGTCGAGAATCCAAGTCAATCTGCAATAGTTAATAGTACAGAAATCGTGGGTTTCCTTTCACTAATGCCAAATTAGTGGTTCTGCCCTTTAGAATATATGGCTTCCCTTAAATTGAAGCCAAGGGAAAAGTTGGATCCAATCTGATATACAATAATAAACCTTGTTAGCAAGGTCGCTAAAAATCAAACTTCTGTCATATTTATGTGCAAATAAGGAGGTAAATGTGTGCACACTATTGTCTCTGCCATCAAATTGCGAATGAGAGGCATAAAATCTGTACTTGCACACGTGCTCCTATTTTTTTTGTTCTAAAATGCTAGTAAAACACTCGCACTGTACAGCCCCACACAAAGCAATCATAGCTGTTAGCTGGCTCTTTAAAATTTACTTCTGTAAAAAAAAATAATGTTACAATTAAACTGTTGAAATATCATTGAATTGCATATCTCAATCATTCTGATAAATTGTCCCCTTTGTTCTTTATCTATTACTGAATTCAATTCTTCCAAAGGAGCAGTTAGCTACCAGTTGAAAAAAACAAGTGGCACAAAGGTGGAGTCTGTGAGACAAAAAAACATCTCTGGAACAGCAGGAAATGCTGTACCTATTTTTATCTGCAAACATACATTTTTTTCATCTGGGACACATGGGAAGACTCCAATTAGCTCACAGGAAAACCCACAGAGGCAAACAGAGATAAGTAATAATGCGACCTCCCCTTCCTGCTGGCATGCTGTGCCACAATGTAGAAGAAACAACATGTCTAAAAGGAAATTTTGTTTTATACTTTAAGACATTCAAGAGACACTCTGTGATTTTAGATTGTTCTTTGTCATATTATGTCATATGTCAACAATTGTAATAGACAGACTTTCATTTGTGGACATTTGGCATTTTTCGAAAAACACAATTTGGGATGCTTTTTAAAAAGAGATGTGAAATTAAAAAATATGATAGCAGTTTAGATTGATAACTCTTTGTTGCTAGACTCAATCAGTGGCTTACTTTTTAGGTCATCCTAAATGTTATGTTCATCCATTGACCTTTTATTTCCATTCACACTGACTCACTCTTATTCATTCATTCACTGACTCTAACCCATTCACAAGCTCCCCCAATGACTGACCTACTTAAAAGCCACGTCCTCACCCATGGCTTCACCTTATTAGACACCACAAATATTTTTCATTTAACATTCTGTTTTTTTATTTATTCTTTTCTTGTAGGTTTTTTATGGTTATTTCCGATTCTATAGAATTTTGAGACACATTCATTTAATTTTATTGTTACTACACCCTTTTTTAAATCCATTTTTATTTTATTTAATAGAAAGAGTTTTATTTATACAAATTTCATGCATATTATGTTCCTTAGCTTTCAAATTTATCCTCATATTGGATTTTTCAGGTATAAAGTTTTTTTCTTTTCAGAGGTTTGCAAGGTGTCATTTTTCTTTTCCTAATTGAATATACAGTATTCACAAACCACTCAGACAAAGCTTTCTTACCAACAGATTAGCTTATCAAATGTGCTTTTACTGCGATTTATTTTAGATTTGCAGGGTAGGATTGAAACCATAAAGAAACATTGTCCTGTCCCCTGTCAGCTTTTCTGTGAAGCATAGTTTAATAAAATGTAGTTTTGATTTAATTTACAGCATTCCCGTGTTGTTTTGGTCTTAATGAAGATCATTTTATTTGCAATCACTCACCAAGACCTTCATGACAAAGATCTTTTAATGCAACGTTCATTTTAAAAAACAAACACATGCCTGAGGGTGTTTTGTAAAATATGGGAATCCAAGGAAGGTTCATAATCGGATTGGTTGGATATTCTCTGCCTCCCTTGTGACTTCCTTAAAAAGTGCATTTCACCCACTGATAAACATCCAGTGTTGGGTGATATTTCCTGTTAAATAATAGACTGTGGGATTGTGCTGCACAGCACATTCTTTAGTTCAAATAAATAAACTTTTTTTCTGGATTTATGTCTGCATAAAAGTATTAATTTTAACCATGTAATCTAATTATACAGTAATCTTATGGACCCATTAAAAAATCTAGACTCAAAATAAAAAACAGCTAAATAAATCTAATATAACTACCTGAAAGGTTTTAAGAGATTAAGCTGTGAAAATGTTGTTTTTTGTCGAGTAATGCCTTTGCCTAAAGTTAAAGAGCCTCTCTTTTTTGGGAACAAGTAAAAATTGAAAGTACAGTATTGGAAGTATGGTTATAGGTGTCCATTTCTGTTTCAAGTAGATGAGAGTGTCACAAAACATCCAGCAATCCATGACTTCCTGTCTGCCTGAGCTATAAAAGAAAAGGGACAAAATGGGGAACACAAGAGGACATATCATTCAACTAAAGCAGAAGCAAGTTGGCCTTCATAAGTTAAAAAATATATTTTTCACAAAACCAAAGAAATATGGAACATCTGAGACAAGTGGAAGTGTGACCAACAAGGCTGGAGGAGCACTAAACTGTAAATAAACTGTAAAAACAATAAAGTAGATGTTAAGAGAGCGAAATTCCCTCCATTGCTCACTGCTGAATACAGCAAAAAAGTGGCATCTTCTGGTCACCACTTCTATAGAAATTAATCTTGACCCTTACAGGTGCGAAAAGTGCATAATAAAAATGTCGGTCAAAAAAAAGACAGAAGTGTTACCATTTAATTTATATTGTTTAAGTGGGAATCTGTTGTTTGTTCTCTTAAATTCAAATGATTTTTCTATGCTACAACACACCTTCTAATTATTGTTAAATAAGTAAAACAAAAAAAAAGAAAGCTGTTGCTGAAAATACAAAACTGACAACCTGGAACTTTGCTATCAATAGAAATTAACCAAAAAAGTCCAGTAGTGCTGTTCTGTGAATTTATATCGGTTAACAGCAGGACCTAATATCTAAACAGAGGGGCAGAAAACCATGCCTGCATAAAGCCAGGAGCTGGCTGGAGGCAGAGCGGATAAACTGTTAGTGGCAAGAGAAATAAAACAAAACTCCTAAAAGAGGACATTGTGGTTTCCCCGTATAACCCAATAGACGTCAGTTACAGAAAACCAAAATAGCAGCACAGAGCCTTTCCAAGAAAATCCCTTGAACATAAAGACGGTTTTCAGCCTCGGAGGTATGAGCAAAGCCAAAACTGGAAGCAGTTGGCCAGTTGGCTGCTGGGAGAAATATTTCCACATAATGTTATGAATAACTTCATGTGCACAGTAGACATTAATGCTCACACTTATGCAGAAACCTAAAATTGTCTGTTCATTTTTGGCTACACTTTTCTAATATGAAATATTGATATCATTAAATGATTACATGACTGACTTTATTTTCAGCAGCTATAAATATCCTTCACACCCATCTTACAGCCATAATGTGTGTATATTAGTCAATGCATTGCTGTGTTGAGTGTTACTCCTAACAGAAGCCTCTGACTGAGCCTCTGACACCAAAAAATAATACTAATAACCAGATTCTACCTTGAAAAAGAAATCAAGATCCCAGTAATAAGAGCCAAATTAGTTTGTGGAAATACACACAGAGAAGCAAGTGGATGACAGGGGAAGGGTGTACACGCTTGGTGTAAGATTATTTATGATCAAAGAGGTGAACAGGGAGCAAAGTAGGGAGGCTCTGATATGCAGCTGAGGAAAACTGTCATGCAACCAGAAGAGAACCGACAACCAGAAGCAGCTTAAGTCAACCACCCAGCTCCTCTGCAGAGGCCTCTCCTTACTTTAACTATGACTTAAAAGTTCAGATAGAATTTACTTAGCTTTGACAGTCCATGTCAAAAAGTGACCCGAAACACTGTTTTCAGTTTTTCTTCTGTTATTTTTTGATTTATATAACAAAATCACAGCTAATTATCTTCCCTGATAAAAGATAACATCATAATGTCACAGTATTAAATTTAACACACCAGCTTGACAGAGTACTTAAGAGTGTTTGTTTACGCATTGAAATATAATAATTTGTGATCCTGCTAGATTTCACTTTTGTTGCAGCCTTTGATACCCGAGAAACTCCAGACTAGTTTTCTATAAATCAAGTACACATTTAAATCAGAACATAACTGCAAATTGAAAATAAAAGGCTGGATGGTTGTAAAGTTCTATGGAAATAAGAATCTGAAGGTTTAATATTCATTTGCATAATACCTCCTTTACCATCATAGATGTAAATAATATTCTCTTAAGAGGTCAGCTTTGAATACAACTGCTGTATGAAGGCTTCAGGGGTCTGTTCATCTGTGAACAAACAGCAATAGGGACCAAGGAGCACAATCTGCTCACTGTCGGAGATAACATGGTTTAGAAGTTTAGACGAGTTAACCTAGGTTTTAAAATAATGATCCAAGCTTTCACCATGAGACAAAGCACGGTTCAATACTTAAACAAAAAATGGAAAGAGAACCATAGCAATGTAAACTATACACACCAGGTCAATCGACAGGTTGACAGAAGACCATTGAATCAAGAAACCTATGTATATCCCGGGAAAATGCACAGAGATTCACCATACAGTTGGGAGTTTTTCACTGCACAGTTTCATAAATGTGAGCTTCAGGGGATAGATAGAGACAAAAGAAATAATAATATTACCATTAAAAAAAAAGTCCAATTTCCAATTTGTCAAGAGCTATGTAGAGCAGGGGTGTCAAACTGGTTTCAGAAAGGGCTGTGTGGCTGCTGGCTTTCTTTCCAACCGAGCAGTAGCACACCAGACTCCATTCATCTCATCAAGTCTCATTCAGCCT
>JAUZNJ010028136.1:0-16300 GCA_034780135.1 Jordanella pulchra
GGAAAAAATGGAAAAACTCAGATCACATTTCTATTTAACATCTAAATCCCAACTACAATCTTATCTTCAGGAACAATTCTTTTGTTATTAGCTGCTGAAAATATTAAAAGACCTGTATGTTGTGCACTAACACTATTGATGCTTTTGGCATAAAAAGACATGTTAAGAAACACAAGTGGTAATTGTCAAGTAACTATATAATATTTGACAAACTGCAATTGATAAGGTATCATTTTACTTTTTCTTTGCTGCCTAAAAATGAGTAAAAATGATTTTATGTTATTTGATTCTCTTGATATGTTTAATATTTTTTAAGAGACATTGAAGTATAAAATACAGATGACATAACTATGTCAACTTTTTAAAAATTGAATTAAACTATACTACTAAAATGAAATTCTTTCTTGTCATTTTTGAAATTGTGATACTATTAAAATGATTACAAATATAAATGTATATAAATATAACTTTTAGTGGCATCTTGAGACCAGGGATGAATGCCATCATGGGGGCCACAGGAAGTGGTAAAACATCGTAAGATATCTTCCATTACGTTCAAGTATTCTGCTATAAACATATTTTTTTCATCAGACATATGTCGTACATTAATTGTTTCAATAAACTGTCGAGTTTTATGAATTTCCGCACAGACTCCTGGATGTTATCGCTGGTAGAAAAGATCCAGCTGGACTGCGCCAAGGAACTGTTCAAGTGAATGGTAAAATTGTCACTTCTGAACTCAGGCTCAGCTCTGCTTATGTAGTACAGGTATGAAAAGCAAATGTATTAGAACAACCTCCACTATATGTATTGTTCATCCACCTCCGTGCTTTTGTGTTTTTTCATTTGTTTTTGCTTTGTTTGGGTTTTTTTTAGGATGATATTTTGATGGGCACTCTAAGTGTGAGAGAGAACCTTCTGTTCAGCGCTAACCTGCGTCTTAACAGGAAGCAATACTCCTCTGCAGATAAACAGAAACGGGTGAACTCCATCATACAAGACCTGGGCCTTGTGGACTGTGCTGACACGAAGGTACTGGGATTTTGCAAAAATGCAGCTTTAGTTTTAAAACAATACAATTAAATCTTTTGGTTTGTCAAGGGCTGTTTTAACCTTAATTTACATGCAGATTGAACTCCCCTAATACTGAAAGTGAAATGTGGGGTCTCCTCCTCTAAATTTAGATTTTTTTCTTTCTTTTAATATAAACAGCTTCCTTTAATCCTCACTGAAACCTTCAATCTTCTTTGTCCAAAATATAAAATGTTTGTCCTTAAAAGAGTGTCTCTCGTCCTCTAGGTGTTGGTGTACAGAGAGGATTTAGTTACATTTTGTATGTTGTTTAAATCATTTTATTTCAGTAGATCTTTGTGATCCTGTTTGGATAAACACAGTATTTTTCTTCTCTTATCCTTACTTCATGTAAAACATCAGCATTCCCCTTTTAAATTTAACATGGGAATGTTCTATTCCAAGAATAACTGGCACTTGTTGATTGGTGTGGAGTGCAAGCGGATTGTTGGATAAGTTGAAATAGGCTAACTATCAGTGATGTAATGGTCTTTCACACCTTTTGCTGCGTTGCTTTGCTCAGAGGAAATTATTTTTTCTTACAGATGTATTTTCTTGCAGTTTCTCTGCTGACAGTAAAGAGTTACATGTTAATAACTTCAATGTACAAATGCAAATAAAACGTTTAGTTGTTAAAATAATAAATTATTTTCAAATTCTTTAAAAAACAATTTTGAAAGTGTCCCATTTTACAATAAGTTAGTCTTCACTTTGAAACAACTAGATAAAATCCAGTACAACTTCTTGCCTTTGGAGATCACATAAATCCCAAATAGTGAAATTTCACTGAAGGCCTTTTAAGGTGTACATTAGCATTAATATTAGTGAGCAAACAACATCAAGGCCAAGGTACATGGCAGAAAGGTGAGGAATAAAGTTGGAGATTATTTTAAAATGGGGTTATGTTATTAAAAAAATACTCTTAACTTTAAACACATTACAAACCACTGAAATCTCAATATCTGAAAATGGAAATATTGATAGTAACAGAGAGGACAAATATTCTCATATTGTGCCTCCTAATAGCCTTGCATTTAACATCAAGCTATGGTTGACAGAAAACTAACACCCCAAACAGGCCAGCATTATGCTGTAGGAATATTTCTTGCTGTAAAAATAGGGAAGGTCAGAGTTTATATTGAAAGTTGTTAGATGATAGCATGTTAATGACTCCAAATAATCTAATGCGTGTTTTTGTGCACATATGAACACAGATAGGAACTGAGTTTCTGCGCGGTGTGTCGGGAGGAGAGAGGAAAAGGTGCAGCATCGGAATGGAGCTCATAACGTCTCCTTCGCTGTTGTTTCTGGATGAGCCAACAACAGGACTGGATTCCAACACTGCAAACTGCATTATGGGTCTACTACACAAGTGTGACACACTTTCACCTCATTTACCCATTGATAATGTGTACTCTAATTCTATAAAACCAATGATACTCTGAGTGACACTGTAACGCTCTACAAAAGTACAAGTGTAGCATGTTTATTTAATACCTGGTACCAAGCAAATACCTGTTGTCCATCTCCTGTTTATGTTCTGAATAAATTCCAACATGTTTCCAGATTGTCCAGAAGAGGTAAAACTGTAATCTTCTCCATCCACCAACCACGCTACTCCATCTTCAAACAGTTTGACCACCTGACCCTGATGCATAAAGGAGAGATTGTGTACGCAGGAGCAGCAGACCGTGCCCTGGAATATTTTACAGACCTCGGTATGTCATACACCATTCTTTTCTTTTGCGGTTCTTATTACTGGAACATCTCAAAGTTCTACTGGGACTTAATAAGGAGGACAATTAAAAAGTTGTAAAAGGCTGTATTTTGTAATTGAAAATTCCTGTTTTTGTTGGACAGGATATCAAATTGAGCCTTTTAACAACCCTGCTGACTTCTTCCTGGACATCACAAACGGAGAAGCGACGTCCACAAAACAATCACAGACAGGAGGTACTTTATTAAAATAAAGGAAGATTTTCTAAAGTGGTTCTCAAGACTGCTTGCTAATTAACTAACCAGTTTTTCCACCTCAGTAGATTCAATTTATTGTAACCTTGAAAGAACATATTTATAATCATATTTATATATATTTATAATCTCTGACCAGTTATGATTGGCTAGGGTTAGTTCAGTGAATATAGAACAGTTCTAGAACATGCTGATATAATTTAAGCATGTGTTTATACTGGATATAATGTCATCCTGCTAATTGTCTTGCTACAGGTTCAAAGGCAAGGAATAATCATAGCAAGTCATGGGAGTTGATCTACTCTACATGATTATCTCTTTGAATTAACTTTCAATTGTTAAAGCATTGCAGGTTATCACAGTTGGCCATAAATGTTGGTAACATCCAATTTTCCAGGGTTCAGAGACAAACTTTTCAAATATATTATCAATATGTAAAATGATACCAAGTAAACACTTTCTAACCTTGTTAAATGTGGCAAGGGATATCCCCTTGGCCAAGTAGCCAAGGCGCATGATCTAGTGGAGGTATAGTGACAGGACCCCACACTGTCACATTAAATCACTTTAAACAACTCTTAAAATGTTTTTTTAATTATTTATTTATTGTTTCACTGTTCTTAATTATGTGTTTAAAAGTGTTTTTCTATTTTTCGGATTTTTGATATTCATCTGTTTTCTTCTGTCTTTTTGTGTAACATTTCATTATTGTACTCACTACACTACTCAATCGTGTTGTAGTTTCCCAATCTTTACGTATGAATCTTTCATTTTGACAGGAACTTCTTAACAAAAAGTGACTTTTTCTCTAAATAAGACAAGAATTAACTAAAAGTATCTATACATTTGTCATAAACATGTTATGTTATGTTAATTGTTTTTCTAATCTCTAAGAGGAGGTCACAAACTGGTTGGCAGTGAAGTATCGTGAGTCCCACCTGTACCAGAACATGATACAGGAGCTGGATCAAGTATATGAACATGTTGCTGATGTGAGCAACACAAAAGCTGAGGCAGTCGACTACACCACACCCTTCCACTATCAGGTCAGCAGATCTGTGGTTGAGAAGGCATTTTTTCTTTCATAAGAGCCACAACCCCTGTGTTATGATTGACATATGCTCTGTTTATTTACTATGTTAAGAAAACAGTGTTATAACACAGTGTCATGACCTGTTATATCATTGTACTTGGCTGACTGCTGATTCATGGCCATAAAAAGATAACGCTCTTTTATGTGTGAGACAGATGCGTGTGGTGTGTGGAAGGACGGTGCTGAACCTTTTAAGGAATCCCCAGACATCTTACGCCCAGCTGGCTCTGAATATATTTTTTGCCATTCTGGTGGGACTCATTTACTACCAGATGCCCCTGACGCTGCCAGAGGGTTTGCAGAACAGGTACAAACAAGCTGAATTTTTAAGGATCAATTTTAACTGCCATTTTATGAAATTAAACATATGCGGGGAAAACAAAAGTAGAGCATGCATCATGTCAAGACAAAGCAACCCAAGTGTAAAGTTTTATCAAAAAGTCCATCATTAAACACACAAATAAATGAATAAATGAGATAATGGATAAACTGAAAAAAGGGAAGCTATCATATTGAGCCAAGTTATAAGGTTAAATAGCAAATTAATAAACACATTATGAAATAAATGGAAAATAAATAAATAACTGCATAAATGAATCGTTTAGAAAGAGAAACAAAGTAGAACATAAGAAAATAGAGATAATGATTCATAGCTTTATTTTTTTTTTATTGAAGTAGGTCATTAAACATCAGACTATGAAATAAATTGACAAATTCATCCTTCTGTCAAAATCATGCTTCAGTTTTAAAGATTTATGGAGTCAAATTGCACCGTTTTTTCTCCTCTCTGTCTGCAGGGGTGGAGCATTCTTCTTCCTCATCATAAACATGGTATTTGGGAACCTTTCTGCTGTCGAACTCTTTATCAACGAAAGGGTAATCTTCATGTAAGCAGTAATAAACTGAGATGCAAAGTCTTTCAGTAGATTCGTAACAGTTTCTAATCATTTATCTATACTTACTGCCCATGTACAGCATTAAGGAAACGGGTTGGAAACATGGTTTTATTTTGAAAATATTGTAAAAAAAAAAAATAAACTTTCGCGTCTTAGTAATGTTTAAGTCTTTTTTTAGCTATCAGCAATGTATCAATCGTATTCTAGACTTCCATGAATAATAATAATAGTTCTGATTCAAATGAGGGTTCAGTCTAATTGGCACTGGCTCTTTTGTGAACTGTATAAAACAATAATTTTATTCTTGACTTTTAACTGTATTACTCATTTTTCTGCAATGCAAGAAAGTATGTGTGTATATATATATATATATGTATATACATATGTGTATATTAACTAATTTTTATTGGGCTGTAGAGTGGAGAGGTGGTTAGCGCCTTGCCGCAAGAAGATTCTGGGTTCAATCCCAGTCTGGGGTCTTTCTGCATGGAGTTTGCATGTTCTCCCCGTGCATTCGTGGGTTCTCTCCGGGTATTCCTCCCACAGTCCAAAAACTGTTAGGTTAATTGGCATCTCTCAATTGTCCCTAGGTTAGTGTGTGTGTGCGCATGGTTGTACGTCTTTGTATGTCTATGTGTTGCCCTGCGACAGACTGGCGTCCAGTCCTGGGTGTACCCCGCCTTACGCCCATAGTCTGCCGGAGATATGCACCGCGACCCTGACGGATGAAGCAGGAGAAAATGGATGGATGGATAGTTCAAGAGTGTATACAAATGTCACTACATCCTTTAATATTGCTGACATTGTCCCTTACCAGATATTTTTGGATGAAGCGGGAGAAGATGGATGGATATTTTATACCTTTTTATATAGTTTTTATCCAATTACAAACCATACAGCCATCAAACAAACAAAACAGTCTACGTTAATATTAACAGTGTCACACTTTAAGAAATCCCTATATGTTATTTCATTTATTTCAATAAAAACCCTTGTTTTTTTTTCTGTTATTAACTTTCAGTCATGAAAACTCCAGTGGCTATTACAGAACATCAGTCTACTTCCTGTCCAAGATCTTCGCTGATCTCATCCCCAACCGCATCATCCCAATCTTTGTATTTTCAGCCATCGCCTATTATATGATGGGTAACGTACTTACATCTGACTAAATGTACAAATTTAAAGCCACATAGTTTTTCAGAGGGCAGTGGTTGATCTGTTCACATAATTAGAATTGTGGATATTTGGAAAGAAAGAATTCTGATCCAAACAGTGCCTCTGGACGTTGATAAGAAGGGTGTGATTTATTGCTTTAATATTTTGTTTATTTAGACTTTCATAATTTAAAACTTATATTGTTGAGAGATCCTTGTTGTTTAAAATGTCACTGCTCACGTAATTTGTAGCAGTTCTGATCTTCTTTTCTCCAGGAAGATGATTTTCCAGGTGTCCCAAAGTACAAAAGATGATCAGTGATAATATACTATGTCCACCAGTCATCTGCTGACTATCCTTGCTCTTTAGAATTTGAGGTTGTCTATTTTAGGTTTCTTTGTTGCTCCTTTACTTCTCATCATTTAATAAAGCCCTTTTCTGGAAGCCTGTTTATACAGATCTACTCACAAACTCGATCCCCTGCTGCCACACCAATATTGTGCAAGTTCAGTTCAAGCTACAACAGACTCTGCACTGGTGGAAACTTTAAAAGAGTCCTCAGGATGAAATGGTTGAGTGAGTTGAGTTATCATTCTAGGTACTCCTTGATTTCTAAAAGCTTTTTCACTTTAGAAACTTTCACCTTGTGTTGGGCTCATTTTTTTTTTTAGAAATCATTGGTATCCTAACAGCTGTTGTCATATCCACCTTTAACTCAAGAAGGCAATGGTTTCAGGCATACCTAGTATGCCTCCTTGGCAGCATTTAGTTTTCTAATTTAATTAATTTCGTATGTCTAGATTTGATGTAACTATACAAAATTATATTTGTTTTATCCCAAGGCAATTATTTTTTTATTACATAAGATCATTGGTTAAATGAGGTAATGTGTAATACATGAATATCTTATAGCTTTGAAAATATTTCGAACACAAATTTATCCCACTGCATTACTATTCTGTTTGTACATTTTTGCCCTATTTTGTTGTCATTTTTAAAGCAACACAGGCCTGTTTACTTTTGTTTCCATCTATTTTCAGGGTTGAAGCCTGCCTTCACTGCCTTTCTCTGCTTTGCTCTCACAATGTCTCTGGTCAGCCTGGCAGGTGTTGGCCTTGCCTTCCTGGTCTCTGCCAGCGTATCTACATTTGCCATGGCTAACATCCTTATTGCCCTACCTTTTGTCTTCATGATGGTAAGATTCCTGGGCAGATACCTTAAAATATTAGTATCTGAACATGTACAGCTGATTCTTCTTGTTTTTGTTTAGTGTTCCTAATGTTGTCCCTTCATTTTCTTGTTTAGGTCTTTGGTGGTTTTCTTGTCAATCTCAACTCCATGCTGAGCTGGTTGTCTTGGTTGAAGTGGATCAGTATATTCAGTTATGGACTTAATGTAAGACATAATGCTTTGCAAAAGTATCCACACTTCTTGTAGCTTGTCATCTTTAAACCTCCTTGTATTTTATTCAATTTAAAGACTGGACTTTACTGGGTCATTATTGCACTTTGATATGATGTAAGATGCTGCCACCAGTGTGTTTCACAGTTTGTCGGTTCGGTCGATTGGTTCAGGCGTTTGGATGTTAGATGCTGGTGGGGATAAGGGAGACTTGTTTAGCAATTTGTGGTGTTTTTTGAGCAGGGTTTGGGTCTGTACAATAAACACTGGCAGCCTATGGTTCTCCTGGATGTGTCGAGATGAGTGTGCCACAGAGAAAGGGTTTGACTCTGATGGGAATGCCTTCCGCCTGTACTCCCTTGAACTAACGCAACAGGCCAGATTGCGCTCTGCTTTTCCTTCCTCTGTCCTTCTGAGTTCTGGATGCTACTGATGGCTGCAAAGCTGATTAGGGGCTCTGGGGGGTTTCCACTGGCTTCCTCTTCTCTGTGCCAGGCGGTTTTGCTGCCAATGACATCTGGCTGTTGAGGACTGGGGGCTGCTGATACTGTCCTTCACTCCCACCCAGTGTGTCAGGGGGGGTTGCTATTCCTTCAGGATGTCTCCCTGTCTGTCTTGCGTTTTGACCATTTTCCAGAGCCCAAGTTAGAAGAGCCATCCTGCAAGTACTGAATATTGTTGAAGCTCTGCTAGTTATTTCCTCACCAACTATCTTACAAACACACAAAAACCAAATGACTGAAGGTCACAATACAAGTTCCTACTTTATTGATATGTTTTATTTACTTTGATGATAGGTGCAATCTCGTGGTAATAAAGTTAATTACACAATCAGGACACCAGCTTATCCCTTAGGGTCAACAAGTCCTGGCCCATATATGCAAGTGGCACCTCAGCGTGACACATGTTGCTTGTCGCTACAAATAATTACATTGATAAACAATAAAAGTAAATGTTTCAGATTTAGTTAAGTGAGATTTTTCATCTGCTGTCCTTGGATGGGTGTTATAAAGTCACCCTTAAAAAAAACAAGTTCCAATGTAATAGATATTGTAAGGCTTATAAAATCTATATAAAACTCCATCAACATTTAAAATCTTACAATTGGTTATAAGAATAAATAACAAAAAAGGTCATATTGATAATACCATCTCAGCAAATCCACTTCCATAGTATGGAATACCCAAAACAAAAAGTGTTTACCAGAATATAGATAATGTCCAATTTTCTATCTGGAAGTAATTCTATGGCCCAAAAAATCGTATAGTTTCTATAAGAGTTTTAGTTTATGTCTGTGAATTATTTGTGTTGTCTAAGCCCAAAGTCGTTGTATAATTTTATTATGGTTTCATAATAAAAATACAGGTTCTTGATTTTTGTTCCCCAGGCTGTATACATTAACGAAATGAAAGACCAGATTTTCTACAGCAACAACACCATGTGAGTGTGATTGAAGCACCACCTTTAAATCCCACAATAAAATCCACTCAGTGATAATAATAGTCTCTTCTGTGCTGCAGTTTCCCAGGGGAGCTATTTCTGGAGAGTATGGACATTGACTACTCTGTGTGGGGCTTCTGGCAGAACCAGGTGGCTCTGCTGGGAATCATTGCTGTCTGCATGATCCTGGCCTATGTGCAGCTGCGACGAATCAACCGTTGGAAGTGACGTGTTAATGTTATCATTAACCATCTATATGTTGTTGCGTTTTCTTTTTTTATTCTACAGATATGGACACATGTTTTAAAACTTTTTTTTCTCCTTCTAATATTAAAATATTCCAGAAAAACATATAACTTCATTTGTTTAACAACACACGTGTAATCTGACACTCAATGACGTATTCACACTAAACACACGTGTTGTAACATTTGACTCTCTGCCTGATAAGCTGCTACTTAGTAACACTCGATACGGGCACGAGGGAGTGTCTGACAAGAGGCAAGCAGGTATCTAATTCCTCGCAAAGCTACTTACAGGGAGTGAGCTAACATTAGCTGCAAAGAAGAAAATAAATACATAATCCACACTTTCCCTGTTTGCCTCTTTTTTGAATATAAAACTGTGAATGCACAAAGCTCCTTAAAAATGCTTTGGAGAAACAGAGGACATAGTGTTTGCACATTTTTGTGTGACAAGTAACGAGTGTAACGTACAAGCAAACCTTGGAGCTGCCCACTCCTTAATTCTGACAGTAACTGTCACTTTGTATTTACTGCCTAACAACATAATGTATACATGCTGTGCTTTACCTTTGCATGACTCTGTTTAAAACCTGTGGTGTGTCTGAGGCCCATCTTTATAGTGACTGAAAACATTTATTTTGAAAAGTATGGATTTATTGTGAAAGGTACACGGGATAATTTTTCTATGATTGATTTTTGACCGACCGACTAAATGCAATTTCAATCCTCCAAAAAACTTTAGACTTTTTTTAAGGAAAATGTGTCACATTTACTTCTTTAAATATTTGAAGACCTGATAGTCCCTTGATTTTTGTCGTCTAGAAGAATCTTTTTGAATTGTCCTGCTTCCTATCTTCAAAGTATGGACAATATGTAATGGGACCAAAAAGAAATGTAGCTTCAGTATCACATAAGGTTAGGCCACCTTAAACATATGTCTTATGCAGATTGAAATCAAAGTAATAATAAAAAAAATATGCGGATTGATTTAACAAAGTTTATTTCATTATTTATCTGAATTTTACATCAGTTGACTAAAACCTTGATAATATAAATAAAAAAAATAAAAAAAAAACTTAGAAATAAAGTTATGAAATGCTGAAAAGTTAAAGCATAAAATAGACAAGAAATAACAGGATAACATTCAGCAGCAAATTAGTATTCAGATTTTTTTAATTTACACTTTAAATAAATAAAATCTTGTTCTCTTTTGCTAATATAGTACAGACTGAAACCTCTACAAGGGATTTATTGTCATCATGATATCAACACTTTTGTGAAATGCAACTGTTTTAGTATTGATTTGTACATATGCTCGGTAAATATGTTTCCTTGTACAAGCTGTAAAAGGTGGGAGATTTTATTTACTCTTTAGGCCTTTTTTATTTTAAGAGCATTTCAAAGGTAACCTGACTACTTAGCTTGTATCAAGTGAAATTTTACTTTTGCAACACAACATATACATTATTTAGTCAGATCAGCTTAAAAATTACATCTGGTGGTAAAGTTATTTTCTCTTTATTGACAAATTTAGACTGACAAAAAAAAAGACATTTAAGAGGTAATAGATTTACTTGGCAGAATTTCGAAATGCAATAGAGCCTTAAAAACTTTTCAAACTGCTCACAGTCCTATTCTGGCTCTTCCCCACCGTCACAGGTGTGTTCTCCAGTCCACGCAGCCATTCGGTGCACTTCAACACTACTCGCTCATCCACACTAGAGTCCTCATCTTCATACTCCACATCATCGTACTTGTGTTTTTCATTCAAGAGGGAGATTTTTACAATTGAACTTATGTCTCCCAGTGGAGGATCTGGGTTGTTTTTACCAGCATCTCTGCTGTTTCTACAAGGTATGGACTGATGCCTTCTTCTCTTAGAGTCAGTGGCACTTCCAGAAGCACTGAGTCCACCTACAGGATTTCTGGCATTTGAGCGCTGATGTCTCTCACCGTTTCTCCGCTGCAGCAGCAGAACAGCTTCAGGTGTGAGTGTCAGTGTAAAATGCACCTCTTCTTTATTTCTAGATTTAGTCTTTACCAGAGATTCAGTCTTTTTGTAGCTGTGGCTGACACGTTTGTGCTCCCCAGAGCTTGAGGTAATGGGGCTGTCAGTTTGAGACAACTGCAACAACCGTTCTCTTTTGTTTGTCTGCAGCTCCCCTAAAGAAACTCTTCTGGCTGAGGTTAGATGACTGTTAGGCTGGCTCCTTCTTCCCAGTTGCTTTAAATTCAGTGCCAGTCTCTCCTTGACTGAATTTGCTTTGCCCTCTCTTGCAACTTTTGTTCTTGGTCCACTGCTTCTAGGTGATGTATTTCCAGGCCTCTCTTTTCCAGTTAGTCCTGACACAGAGCGTGTAATCGAAACTTGTGGAATGAACGGCATTTTAGAAACACACAGAAGCAAGTAGGATAGAAGCTCAGATTTGCTGTTAAACTGCTGGTTGAGAGAAAAGGAGGGCACCAAGGTGGAAATCAGTTCAATGAGAAAAGCAGGATACCTTGAAGCGTCGTCAGCCATGCAGGGGTCAGTTAGCAGCTAGTGCATCACTCCTTGGATCAGCTTGTCCACCAGAGAATTAAAACATCTTGACGATTTATATCAGAGTAGCAAAGAGGGCGTGGAGCAGCATGCTTCATGGGATGTGCATGGCCTCAACGGAGGTAAGAAAAAGTCACATTATTCCCAGGCTCAAAGATCTAAAATAAACCCACGGTTGTAATCCTTCAGTCTGATCAGGGAGAGCATGTGTAGTACACATGGAGTACACATGTAGCCATTAATCCAGGTTGAGTGTTAGTTTTCTGAGCAGAGTAGCAAAGGACATATTTCTTCTCTCTTTTTCACTCATTAACACTAATTTTGACTACTGAACAGCATATTCAAAAAAAAAAAAAAAAAAAAAAAAAAAAAAAAAAAATTTGGACAAAACTCTAATTACACCTCAGTGAACAGTTTAACGTGAATAGTCAAGGACAGCCCAAAACAAACAGGTATTTAACCGAAAAATCAGGCTTTCAGTACTTTTACAGTCTTCTAAAAAGCAAGCCATTGTAAGGATGGTGTGCTTTACTTAATTAGTTCTAGCGATAACATGGGCAGCAACATTTTGGATCTGCCTTCAGCAGTCTGATGGACCTTTCAGACAAACCTATGAAGACACTGCTCCAGTAATCAGTTCTAGTTTCTCTTTAAAGATTTCATTGTGAACTCGGAAGCCATTTTTCCCCTCAACAACTTTCACTCCGTCTTTGTTCCACACTGGTGGAGCATTTCTCCATTGAAATGTCATCCTTCTAAAGACAACTTTCACTTTAACTGGAACAATGATATCTGCAACTTTAGAAAATATAGTAACTATCAACCAGCTCATCTACTGAGTTACAGGATAAAGTGGAAGCAGAATGATAAACATAGGTTCAATTTTACCATCTATGGTTATCTTAGAACATCTCTTGGTAATTGGATTAGTGGGGGAAAAATGTTTTCAAAGTAAACAGAAAATGATCTGATAAACTCCTAGGGATACCAAGGAGCTGGAGAAATTCAGCATCATGCTGAGACAGTGATACCAATTCACAAACGGGGTGGTACAACCAGCATATACAGACTTAAAACAGTTGCACACATTACATCTGTAGCGGAGACTATAGGTTCAAATCATTTGGAGCAGAGAGGCTTGTGCAAGTTCTCAGTCATCTGGGATATGGATGCCACAAAACAGGCTTAAATTGGAAGAAACTGAACCCATCTGAAAATGCTTCTAGACCTAGTTTACAGGAGGCTTTGTCAATTCCGTCAGCTCAAGTTCAGAGAGGATGACAATAATAAATCAGCCTTTCTGGACTGTGCTGTGCAAACTAAAAATAAGAGTCTGAAATTTGACGTTTACCAGAAACCTACACTTTGAGACAAATATCTATATTTTGACCCACAGCATCAATCACAAAACTCTCTTATCAGAACTCTGTGTTACCAGGCAGAAAAATCTTTATCGTAGAGGAGAAATGAAAAACACAAACATGCGTTTTTCTTCACTGGAACGATACTAAATGTCATTAGAATTTTAACAAAATGATCCACAACATTTTATGAGCAATAATACATTTTTTTTTAAATGAACTGGCTCATGGAAATGTACAACATCAAAACCCATAAAAAGTATCCTTTGATATTTTGCTTAGAAAAAAAAAAAAAAAGCAGAGACCGTGTCACAGAAAAACAAACATTTATTTATCTTTTCTTTTTAAAAAGGGATTAAAATCTGATTAAATATTACAATTTTACTGAGAGAATTTTTTTTCACAACATGAAAACTTTACTTGAACACATTGGGTGATGCGTCATCATTTAAAGAATGTCCTCCTCTGAACATGAAGAACATGGTGGCAGCGTGGGCAACTGTGGCACACATCCTTGAAATGGTTTACAAAAAAAGGAATCAGGCAACAGCCAAGAAACAACCTGCGAGACAAAATATGCAGATCAGTGCAAGAGACGCCGAATAGGCTCCAAGTTTTTCAGCAAGCTTTGGCCTTTAAATGCATATTTCTTACCCACAAAAAACAAATAGGAAACACATGAGCCAAGCAAAAGTCCCCACTCGGAAAGTGACCTCTGTGGTGACCTGACTTTGACAGAAGCTGCATGTCATCAGGGCTGGAGCTTGACATTGGTCAGCATGTCCCCTGATCCTTACCAGAGCATTATCAGGGTCTAATAAAAACATGAGAATGAATTGAGCCATTAGGGTCAGTAACAAACTAATTGATCAGATTAACAATTCAGCTACATCCAGATTCCTTTTGATTATATCCCAATTATACCTGGGGAAAAAAATAAATAAATAAATAAAAAAAAAAAAAAAACACAATAAAAATAGATTACAATCTGGTTCGTAAAGTTTTACTGTAAAGAGTTTTACACACACCTGCAGGAGGTGGCACAGTCGCAGTTGACTGGGGAGGCTGAATGTCACGGGGGTTGACTATGTAAACACCAGAACTTTTCCTTGAAATGCCATCTTTTATGAAGAAAATTAAGGGAAAATGTAACTAAAACATAGAAATTTTAGCTTATTTTTAATACTGCTTTAGTCCATATTTTGTTTACTTTACCTGATAAAAAATACGGTGGCGGAATAGGAAGTGACTCCTCCGATGTTGGTAACATCTCCATTTGGGAAACTAACAAAAGCCCTGTAATGAAAAGAGTAGCACATGTGCTTTAAAGTTTTTTTCAGCAGTAGCCAAACCTGAAGGCCTACCAGGTGAAGCTAATTAAAATTTTCTGAGACTGGTTAAAATGTGTGGGTGTGAACCATGTGTCCCACAGTAAGGAAACAGAGGCCTATTTCATGAAACCAAGATAAGGGATTAAGATCAGATGTTCCAGATATTAAATAAACCTTAAGTCATTTTCACATCAGTTATGATGTGGTTTATTATGTGCAGCTGGCCTGCTTTAGACCAGGCTAACTTAAATTTCTTTGAGGACATTAGAGCTTATTTTTCTAAGTTTAACAGGAATGCCTGTAATAGACTATTATTGAAAGAAACAAAGGTATTGTCACTCAAGTCTGGCCATAAGAGTAGCTCCAAAAACAAAACATGTGTCTTTCTTTACAATGATGTGACCATATTTGCTGTTCCCCAACTATTACTTGCATTAGCATTCCCACTTCTCTGGAGATGGCCTCCATTGCTCTGCAGACACCTTAGTCCTGAAAATCAGGACCATACAGAACGCAGCCACAACATGACTCTGGCATGGATCAACTTTGTTGGGCTCTGATATTTAACTATTTAGTAGGAAATTCTGAGAATCTTAGCAAAGCCACTATTTTTCACACTATCTTTCACACTTTATTTCATTTTGATAGGATTTCCTAATACTAATAATGCTGGACGTCTCTCTGTGATTTTGTTAACAGACAATTATAACATTAGGGGAAGAGTGAGTTATTGTTAGACCTGTCAAATTCATATATTTATTATGTGAATTACATCACCTAAATGCATTTTGTTGATTAAGATGAGCTGTGATTCTGACCGCATCTTCAGCAACATGAAGACAATGAATCCTGAACCTATCCATTATCGGACCCCAATTAAAACAGGTCTTCCCTTGCTAAAGTCATAGCACAGATTTACTGTTGGTGTTAATTGTAGTGATGATGAGACATCCCCTGTGTTAAACATATGAATCTAACCCTAATACCTAGAACAAAAGATAAAATGTTCTGAAATTTCATCTTGGTCTGCTGCCAGTCATATTAGCTTTGTTTGCAAACTGACAGAATGAGTTACAAAAGTGGTGATAAATCATATGTCCTGCTTGTCAAAGTATTTGTGCCAGATGCCATTTCTGATGTATGTGATCCAAAGATGTCTTCCACATTCAGGTCACAGACCTAAAGCACAGAAAGACTTTAAACCTTTGACAAATGTATCACCTGTGTATCTGTTACAACGTTAGCTTCCATTGTTAATTTTAAGGTACTGTTTGTTCGTTTGAGAATTAAATTATGTTTTCAGTCAATAGATTTTTTTTAGAATATTTTTTTACTATTTAGGAATTTAGTCAATCCTCTATTGTTTGTTGAATCAGTTAATCTGTGTTTGACCTCATGATCTATTGAAGAAAGCCGTGGACCTGCTTTTAGCTTGACTGCTTACACTTGGCTTGACATAAGAGCACATATTAAGCCGAGCTTGGCCTTTTTTGAAGACAGGATGCACTCTGGCTTTATATTTTATACTGGTTATCTAAAATCAGCATTTGTGAAATACATGTGTGCTAGTTATATGATTTTCTAAGGCTCGATCTGAATACATGAAATTGTAGCTCCTTCCTCCTGCTCCTAGCTCCTTTCGTAGGGTCATCTAAAAGAACACTATTCGGGATATAAATTGTTAAATGCACAGAAACAAATAAAAAAAAGCACTTCATTGGCCTATCTATCTATCTATCTATCTATCTATCTATCTATCTATCTATCTATCTATCTATCTATCTATCTATCTAT
>JAUZNJ010028137.1:0-31254 GCA_034780135.1 Jordanella pulchra
CCTGTGCAGAGGTTTCTTGGTCTCTCCAATTTACAGGTCTGACCATTCTTTACTACACTGAACAGCATAAACAACATGGTTAGTCTTGTTCCTGGGTGTCTTTTCTTTGTCCCACGGTGATCCGGTGCTGGTTAAAGATTCTCATTAGTTTTTCAAAAACTCCTTTGTTGTTTTGTTGAACACTCAACTGGATTGAGGAGGTCTTGTTCAGCCTCCTTTTGTGATCATCTGAGGCATGCATGCTCTTCTGAATTTGATTTTCTTGGCTGGTCTTTTTTGCAAAGATTATCCATTGTTTCATGTTTGTTTACTGTTAATGACTCTCCTTTCAGTTAGCCTGATAGATATTAATGCTTTTTTTTATAAGCTTCTTATCTTTTTTCTAACATTGTAATCTCAAGGCATTTTGTGTTACTTTTGCAATATTTAATCCTCATTCATGTTATCAGTCTGGTTCTGTTTAAGGGATCTAGGTGTGGCAATAATCAGGACTTGGTGTTGCTAGTCATGCAGAACCGATTTGAATTATGACATTGATAGCTTTTTCTCTTATGAAACTGACATTTGAGAACTAAATGTTAAAATCATCAGGTTATTTTGTCTGGTTTAAATAAGCAAACTGGATGTGAATATTTTTTTTCCAAAGTACTGTTATTGCTCATGGAACAAATTATATCATAGCTTAGATTATTTTAATTAAATGCATATCTGTATGATCTAATTTATTATTTTATGATTCTGACTTTTCAACAAAAGAAGAGTAAAAGAAATCATTGAGCTGCAATGTGTTGATTGTCACCGAGCTGGCTTGATATGCCAACTCCTTAAAAGAATCTTGTTCTGATGTCAATCAAATTTATTTGCATTTTGGTCAAAACCCTTAAATGATTTATTTGTCTAGCTGGTAACTATTTTTTTAGACACATACAATCAGATAAGTGTCACTTTAAGAACAGACAGCTCCTGCACTCTAAAAAAAACAGCGTTTTACATGCAGCATTTTGTGATTGGCCAATCTAAACACAGTAATAGTTGTTGTTTTTTATGTTTTCCTGACTTATCTGGAAGGAAAGTTATTCTCAAGTACCAAAGTTCAATGTGTTTGAACATTAGTCGGTATTTTAAGGCTAAATAATGTTTGGGTTGACACTTGTGACTAATCAGAGCGTATTCCAACTATCACAGTTATCCTTTCATTAAAATTCAGTTCAGAAATACTTGATCAACCCTAAAGGAAATTAAAGATTTGGACATCTGTTTGATTTATACTGAAAAATAGAAACGGTATAGCCTTTTTTTACACTAATATACTTTTTTTCCTGAAACTGATTTTGAGGTTTATCCAGATTAGTGTTTGATTAAAAAGAAATTCATTGGTCTTATAAAATAACTGGCAATGTTTTGTTTTTTTTAATTCCCCGGTACAATCATTGGCGAAATGAGAGTCAAATGAGTCGATTCTTTTTCTGGTGAGTGAACCCAAAACACACGGATCTCTGAAAGGAATCGGAAGTCTCATCATGAGCGGAGCGACCCCGCGTGGCCGCAGAGTTCAGAGCGTGCAGTGTTGGAAAAATGGTTCCCACCGTACGAGTCCAAAAGCTGCTTCGTCGGTATAAATTAGTGATTTCTGCTGCTTTAATGATCCTCCTGATCCAGGGACTTGTGGTTTGGAGTCTGAGAAGCTTAGAGGAAGGCCAGGCGGAGGTGAGAAACATGTTCCGCTGAAGTGTTTTTAAATAAATTGTTTTGATTTGGGTAGGATTAGCCGTTAGCGCTTAGCTCAGCTCGATGTGTCATATTATACAGTAACGGTGGCTTATGTTAGCTGTTAGCTGAAACTCTCTTAACTATAGCCGAACCAGCCACGTCTCTAAGACCATTCATCACACCCCCCTAGAAAAGAGGAAGGAGCGCAATGTTCCTCATGTTTATAATTGTTTATTCTCAATGCGGGAAGCAGAATGAAAATTAACTTGCTCTCAAAGCAACAGTGATTATTGTCATCCTGTTATTTTTAGTGTTTTCATTGGAGAAAAACTGAAGTAACAAAAGGAAACAAAAAAAAACGTGTCATCTAATGGTGAAATCATTTATCAGTTAGTCTGAGCAACTCAATAGTGATTAAAGACCCTCTGATTGCAGGCAAACTTGCATTCAGAGGCTCACAGCTATTATACAGGCTGGAGTTTTTATTGCAGTATTTCACTGGTTCAGATAAGTATGGTAAAGGAAACCAAATGAACTTTATTCTCCGACCCTTTCAGTTAATGTTACGCCAATCAATGAACTTTAGAACACTGTAGAACACATTTTGGTGATAATTTCACTGAACTTTTGGACTAAAAATGGGGTGAAAATGAACTAAGACCACCTGATTTTCTGGGAAGTGTGGAAGATAAGACAGAAGAATTTTATTATAATAGATTAATCAAATGATTATTTTCAGTTAATCTAAAAAGAGCTCTTGATTGGTAAGTGAACATTTATAAACAAACATTTTAAATGGAACAAAATAACCTTCATTGTGCATATTCAAAAGAACTGTAAATGTCATAGATAGATTTGTCTTTATTTCCTCTCAAAGTAAGTTTCATTTAATAATTGATTAATGCAATTCATTGTTTTAGCCATAGTTGGAAGTTTATATGCCTTTGATTAAAATAAAGTAATAATAATGAAAACAGACATTAAACAGGGAGCAGCCTGTTCAGTGAAGCTCTTTTTACAGCATCGAGGATCCATATTCCACTCACACCTTTAGTGCACAACCCGAGGCTTCGCCTGGTACAGTTTTTTTTTTGTTTTTTTTTTTATATACAAACCTGTAAAGCGAGGTTTCAACAGGTGTCGTGTCGTACATGAATGCGAGAGGCAAAGAATGCAAGTTGAAACCTGAGGATGTGATGATCTGACAAGATGTCGAAGGTGTAATATTTCTCCCAGCGTGGAGGCTACCTCTGTGGCCCCTAACTTCACCTTCAGGGTTTCTAGGCGGTGGGAGATGAACAGATGCTTAAATGGGGCAGAGTTTTATGACCTTTGCCTCAGATAAAGGTTGGTGACAGACTTCCTGGGTCTTCCAAGGAGATTATTGTTACAGATCATTTCCGTTTAAACCCCTAATCTAATCAGTGAGCTCAGGGCTTAATTGGCAGGGGCCTGGCTCTTCTCCAGTCAGTGTCATTTATAGCATCTTAAAGAAAGATATCCCTTCATTTAAATGTAAAAGACAGTGATTAATAGCTCATTAATACTGCAGGGCTGCATGTAAACCTTCACTTGCATGTCAGCTCCTTCCAGATAATTGTTTGACTGTGCAGATAATTAAGTCAGAGGCTAAATGTGATCTAGGAATAACAAAACAGGTGGATGTAGGGCTTTGTGTCCCGTTTTCTTGCACAGGTTGACCATGTTCTCTATTGATTTTTAATAAGAAACCTTCAAACATTGACTCATAAATCAAAGTAAACTCCAGCTCACAGCAAAGAGAGCTCTCCTTAGAGTCAGCTGTATATTCCAGTGTGTTGGCAGACAGCTATGCAGATGTCAGCATGAAGGCTTTGTGTGTTTTTACCCTCACAGAAGCAGAATCATGTCCGCATCCCAAAAAAAGCTTAACGCTCATCACTTAAATAAACAATGCCTTCCAGCTAAACTGTCCCCATGTCACGCTGCTGTTTCTCAGGAGTCGCGGCTTTCTGCGCACATGTGATCACGTTCACTCACATGCGTTGCAATAAACCCCTTTGTGGTGGAGAAAGAAAGGGCCTGACGAACAGCACCGCTCCCCCTCCAGCAGATGCTGATTCCGATACGGTTTCGCTCCACGTTTTAATTGGGGAAATAAGAAGACGTTGCCTCGCCTGCCTTTCAATCCATACATTTTTGACACAATGTTTTTAATTAAAATGCATGAATGTCGGTTGATAAGGATAATTAAAAATTCAGCCACTGGTTCAGTCCTGCTCTGTGTAAAAGATTTTCTCTTGTGGCTGAAGAGGAAAAAGCCTCTGCAAGAATCTTTCAAAGAAAAGCCAAAGATGGGAGATTATGCACAAATTCTATATAAAAAATAACAGAAATCAGAATTATAACCAGTTGCCCACTAAGAAATACAAGCCGTGCATAATTTTCAAGATGAAAGAAAATGATTCATGGCTTTCGAAATGTCTAAAAGAAAAAAAATCTGTCTGAAAAGCCCTTTTTAATTATCCGTTGCATCCATTTACTTTCTAAAGTTACCTGATTAGCAAAAGAAATAAACCTGGGTGTAGGTAAAAGGTAACAAAGCAGAGCTGTGGTGGCAGCATCATGCTGTGGGAGGACCTTTCACAGTGGAGCTGAACCAACACATGCAGTCTCATTAAACCATGCTGTGGCGGCTCAGGCTGAACTCTGCCAGCAGTAGCTGATGGGCAGGCAGGCAGCTGGTTTATTGTTGGCTCTGGATCATCTGGCTTCTGATCCAACCACAGAGCCCCAATCCCTCCTTCAGTTCCCAGCATCTCCCCACAGCCTGCATGCCAGCAGTGAGGCCAGCGAGGCGACATCCTGCCATACTGGTTTAAAGCGGCTGAAAGCTTTCTGCCCACTCACTTCTGTTTTCTTTCTTTATCTTTTTTTTGGATGTGAATATTTTAAAAGCCTAGTGTAATGTGCCAGAGCTGTGATGCTGCTTGGCTACAGCATTTAAAAATAACCTAATTCATGGTTTTCTTTTTCATGTCCTCTAAAAGGATGTCCTGCTGTGTGTGCTTTGTACTCTCAATAAACCAATTATTTTACTTTTCCTGTTAGACCAAGTTTTCCCAATGAAGCCCAGATATGTGCTACACCAGGTCCTAATTTGTCCTCATCACATTGGAACTAAGATAGAAACTTTAAACGCTAATTTCAGTTCTTTTTTTATGCAGTTTAAATCTAATTGAAACATACAGCTCCTTCAGTCTGTGCTGGACCAAAGTAATCCACAAACACGCAGTCTGTTCATGCTGCACACACCTGACCCAGATTTACACCAATGTGGAGTTTGGCTGCAAAACAGAGGCAACTGGGGATTGTTGCAGTCCGCACAGTGAATCACTGGATTGTCTCAGAACACGTGTGACTCCAGTTTGTCAGATTAGTTCCACAAAAAGGCAGAGGCTGCGCTATAAATAACAACAGATGAGAGAACTGGGAAGAAAAGCGCATGTAAACACATCCATACCCCTGGGGCTTTCTGCTGATTCCTCTGAAGCCATCTTTGTTTACCTTATGTCAGTTGGAATATTAATCAACCTCTCTGCTCTTTAACATTAATCCAGGATGTTTTATGGAATGGCTGCCAATAAAACAGGGTTTTTGTTCTGGTTTCATTCTGCAGGGAAAAACCAGACGATCCAAGCTGCCTGACTCCAACAGCCAGGACTCCAAGCGAGACAAAGCAAATTCTTTGTCCGGACAGAACCGGGGCAGATGGAGCGCCAGGCTGGAGAGGCAGAGGGGAACAGCAGCCGTTCCACAGAGGAAAGGAAGCAGCCGCCGTGCAGGAAAGCCCAGTGCCAGACAGAAGACTCAACAGGAGAAGGGGATGGCAGCGGGCGGGCTAGACGGCGTGGTGTCTCATGATCTGTCCAGCAGCCGCAATTTTAGCTTGGAGGGAGCAGGGAAGTTACAAGCTGCTGGGATACCTGGGGAGCCAGGGAGTGTGGACGGCGCACACCAAGCGCCCAACAGTGACTTTATGCCTAAGTGTGACATCATAGGCAAGGATGCGCTGTCAGCGCTGCATCGGGCCGCGTCGCAGCAGTGCAGGCAAGAGATCGCAGGCATCGTGTGCCAACATCAGGCAGGACAGCTGATGCCAGAGGCGCTCCCTCAGTTCTGCCCCCAATACGGTAGTCAGATCAACTGGGTCATTGCTTTATAGAAGCACATATCTGATGAATTTCTGTAAACTATCTGTGGGTTTGATGTTTATCTGATGATCATTTTCTGTGTCCGCTCTCTTACTCTGTGTTCTCTGGCCAGGTGTGACCCAGCCGGTTCAAGCTGCTGGGGAAGTGGAGCTAAGCCTGTCCAAGCTGGAGAACCCTGTCAGGGTGGCGTTTGTGCTGATGGTCCACGGCCGAGCTGTACGGCAGCTCCAGCGGCTCATCAAGGCCATATACCACAGAGATCACTACTACTACATCCACGTAGACAAGGTTTGCACAGCAACCTTCCTATCCACAGGCTTACACGGTAAAGTTAAAAGTGGTTCAACGTTGTCAGCATGAATCTAGCAGCTCTGGTTATTCTTAAGGAGTTAGGTTTGTGGTGGAAAAGGAAAGTAGATGACATTCTTGTTGCCTGTTGAGCTGGGATGGCAGAAACCGGTTTAGGTTCCAGAAAGCAGGACTTGTTGTAGCTGGACACCTGGTCTGAGCGCAGCGGTGAGCTATAAGTCAGAAGGACAGTCATTATCTATCTCTGAAAATCCCAGTTTGAGCTAAATGGGTCAAGTTGTATTTTATTCTGTCTTCTGTCTGTCTTCATCATCCAGTCTTTAATAATCTTGTGCACAACTAAAGACCCAGTTTGGGTTATTTATTGTCTTGTTTCTAAGCACCAGTATGATGCCCTCTGACAATAATGACGTGTGTTTAAAAGTTCATGCTCTCTTTCTACCTGGGGTATTTTCACACCATTTTTCCTTCTCTTCCTGGGCGATCCATTTCAAGGCGTGTTCCCCTTAAACTGCTCGTTTATCACTCCACAATCTTTGAGTTTCCTTTAACAAGCTTCTTTAAATGAATCTAATTAATCTCAAAGGACAGAATGGGAGTCCTCTGCAATTCATGGACACTTACAGCACTGAAGCATGCTCATTCTTGGGTTAAATCTACCCTAGATAAAAAAAAACAATTATTATTTCTCTTCATGGTATAAAACACCATGTATTTTTTTCCCTTTTTGCCATCAAGTGCGATTTAAAGCTGAACCAACTGTGTGTGATCTGATGCGTCTTCCCCAGCGGTCCAGTTACATGCATCGCGAGGTGCTGCAGATAGCTGAGCGATACCCGAACATCCGCGTCACACCCTGGCGAATGGTCACCATCTGGGGGGGAGCCAGTCTTCTTAAAGCCTATCTGAGAAGCATGCAGGACCTGCTCGCCATGAAGGAGTGGAAATGGGACTTTTTCATCAACCTCAGCGCCACAGATTTTCCAACCAGGTCAGCTACATGTGGATAAACAGACTGATGAAGTGATAAATGTTTGAGAAGTGGGGTCAGTACGACCCCGAATAAGAACACCACAGTGTTGCTGTTTACATACAGAATGATTTCTATCAAGCTTTTCTTTTTGTTAAGATATAACCGTGGCTTAGAGCTTAGGAAAACACCCGGTCAGTTTCTCAGTAAACCACAGCATGACCTCATATCAAAGCGATTTTTAACACAGAAACACGGCCTGTGTCCACGTACTGTGCAGTAGTTCAGCAATCAATACTTGGTTCAGGCTCCTTCTCTACTAAACGCAGCTATTGGTGGCTGCCGCCAAGTCCTGCTAGAAAGAAAAGCAGCAAAGCTTAGCAGAGAGAAGCAAAATTTCCTACTAGACTTTGGAGCAATCCCAGGGGATGAAACGACCCTAAACGCTCCCTCAGAGCTTTGATCTCTAAATCCAATGAAAAGTTTGATTTGAGAACCAGATGTTGGATGAATATTCTTTGTTTCACAATCATTTCTGCATTTATCCCTGTTATTTTGTAGCAAAACGTTTCCTTCCACTTAACTTTCCATTAATTTACGTGGTTACATCAAGGAGCAAACTGTCACTCTAGAGGATGGAGATTACTTCCTGTAGGATGCTTGTCAAATCAGGACTGCTTCTTGCAATATTCTGGGTTTTTTTTAGTTTATATTAGCTGTCATCCTGAAAATAATCCAAAATATGCTTTAAATATTTTAACTACAGCTGTCCTTCTTTATCACTCTGTGTGTAATGAATGAATACATTGGTTTCACTTATTAACTGTTCAACATCTGATAAATAGATTTTACATTATAGCAGAATGTCTTTCTGATCAGTGCAGTCTGCAGTATGAATTATAAGCAAATCTGAAATGTAAAAACACTAAAATAAAAATCTTATCTGCACCTGCTCAGTTGTTTTAGTGACTAAATGTGGAAGGATTTGAACTTTTATCGCTTGTTTTGATATTTCGGGGTCTTCATCAGCACTAGCAGCTTTAGAAGGTGGCAGCTGACTGATAGAAACATGAGTTTGTTGGCAGCACGTAAGCTAATGACTTGTTCTGGTCACTTAGTCACAGAGCTGACAGTAAACAGTGTCCAGCTGGGTTTCTGGTGCAGCACTGAGTCCCAATCAACAGGTCCACCTGAACTGTCCTCTGGGGGATTAACTCACATCTCTCCGATAACGAGAGACGAGCCTGAATGCCCTAAATACTTCCAAGTGTTGGGATCTAATGGCAGTCCCTTATTCAGTAAAATCTCTGATGTGTTATTTTTGTTTCTCGTTGAAACCTCCTGTAACCGTGGTGCCTTCGTGCAGGACCAATGATGAACTGGTGATGTTTCTGTCAACGCACCGAGACAAGAACTTCCTCAAGTCCCACGGGAGAGAGAACGCAAGGTGAGCGTTTTCAGACATTTTCCCACCAAAGCTCACTGTTTTACCTCACAGCAAAGCTGATCTGTTCCTCGTGTCGAAGGTTTATCAAGAAGCAAGGCCTCGACCGTCTTTTCCACGAGTGCGACAACCACATGTGGCGTCTCGGCGAGCGCACCATTCCAGAAGGCGTGGAGGTGTCCGGCGGCTCCGACTGGTTCGCTCTCACCCGCCGCTTCGTGGACTACGTCGTCAGCTCCCGGGATGAGCTGGTGCTGGGACTGAAGCAGTTCTATTCCTACACCCTGCTCCCCGCTGAGGTAGGAGAACCCTCTCTCTTCCTCTTATCTTCTGTAGCCGAGGCTCACGGAGCGCTGATGTACTCAGGCTCATCCTCCCTGCCAAGTCAGAGGAGCCAAGCAGCTGAGATAATGTAAGACTTTAAGCTACGCAGCACAGTTTGAAGCAGCCTTTGCCACATGAAAGGAAGGTTCTTCGTACTTTATTTTAAATATGTTGAGGAAAAAGTGTCCTTCTGTTTTTGCTTCATTCAGCCTTTTTTTTTTTCTCAGTCTTTTTTCCACACTGTGCTCGGGAACAGTCACATGTGTGACACTCTGGTGGACAACAACCTGCGCGTCACCAACTGGAACCGCAAGCTGGGCTGTAAATGTCAGTACAAACACATCGTCGATTGGTGCGGCTGCTCCCCCAATGACTTTAAACCACAAGACCTCATCCGGATACAGGTGAGTTCTCCACAAGAGGGCAGCCTTTCATCTGTCTGGGTTTAATGGTTCCTTGGAAAAGAGTTCAGACTCCTTCGTTTCTTTGGAAACATTTGCATAAAAGCCAGACCACCCAGCTGTCGTCAGAACTGCACAGATCAGCAGTTCATGTGCGAGAATCTGTTGACAAAACCACCAAAATCACTCATGCTTTTATGAAAGAAAGGCACAAAAAAGCAGTGGATGAAGGAAGCTGTTGGAGATCCTGTGGTGTCATTCATGTAGGACACAAAGGGAGCGGTGCTACGTTCAGAAGAGATCGGAAGCAAACGTTGTGGCAGCATCATGCTGAGGGGCTATTTATTTGAACTAGAAGGTTTAAGGGCGAGAATATTTTGATACTAACTTTAAATCCCGACTTCTCCTCAGTATTGTTCTTCTGCTGGGTCTATTTTAATTGTTCCAATAACTTTTTAATATTAGATCTTGTTTTTTTGTTGTTTTTTTTTTTAGCAATTGACTCGTCCAACATTTTTTGCCCGGAAGTTTGAGTCGACGGTGAACCAGGAGGCCATAGACATCCTGGACACGCACCTGTATGGCCAGTATGCTCCTGGAACCGTTGCCATCAAGGCTTACTGGGAGAGCGTGTTTGAGCAGCTGGACGGCCTGGGCTCCATCAGTGACGTAGCTCTCACAGCTTACACCTCCTTCCTCCGTCTGACCCTGAAGAGTCTGACCTCTCAGAGCAAGACGGACGTCTGCAGGTAGATCTTCTGCTATTTCTTTGTACTCTTTAGAAACGTAGAATATCTTGGAAATCTTTTCCTTTTGGAGCTCATATTCAGAAACCTGAATAAATCTATTAATAAATACTTTGAGCCTTTTTTTCTGTATTTTTGAAAACTATGACTTATAGATACTGAAAAGCCCTGGAGTCAGTAGGTTTGGTAATGTGAACAGCAACCTAGTTCTTATAGATGATGGATTCTGGGAAGAACAGTGGATCAACACCAGTAGATAACACATTAAACCAACGACTGGAAACTTCTCATGGATTCTGAGCCTCTCCTCTCTTTGGGACGTTCACTTCCCAATTAAAGGCAAACATTCATTGCACCACCAAGTAACTGTCTGGATTATTCCTCTTAAGCCAGCTGGTATTCCTGTTACTGGTGCATCTTCTACAACACTTCTTCCCTCCACTTAACTTCTTTGAAACAACCAGCTTATTTATCACGTGTTGCTTCTCCTTCATGTAGACGATGTCAACCACCTTCTGCAGCCTGTGGTTATAAATCTGGAGCCTGGTTGGTCGACAGACTGTCTGTGTGAAATCTGATCAAAGCGTGTTGATTTTTGCAGGCTTTCAGTTATGTGAATTCATGAGTTTCTGATATAGATTTTATATCTAAAATGAGTGACAATGAGTGTTCATGCTGTGATTGTGAACTCGGTGTTAAAAGGACTTTCTTCCCTTCATTTGTTCTGTTTGAAAGGTTTGAGCCAGTCGGCCATCCTCTGTCCGTTCATTTGTACTTCTATGATGACCGCTTCCAAGGCTACCTGGTCCGTCAGGAGGTCCGCAGCGTGGAGTCCAAGGACAGGGAGACCCTGGAGCTGTGGGCCATGCCTCAGGCCACACTCGTCTTTGAGACCAACCTCAAAGAGTTCGAGAGGCTGAAGAACCTGGAAGTAAGAATTCATCAGTTTAGTTTCGATAATATCTCAATGAAAACTTCTGTAAAAGTTGGTTCTGTTTGAAATTTATAGTTATTTGAAATGTGTGTTTCAATATTTTATCAATATGATAAACGAATATGTAACATCTTTGTCTTTACAAGGGATGTTATGTCTTTTTCCATAACAGATCGGGACAGACTGGGATCCTAAGGAAAGGATCTTCCGTAACTTTGGCGGCGTCATCGGTCCTCTAGATGAGCCGCTAGCGGTCCAGAAGTGGGCCCGTGGTCCTAACCTCACAGCCACCATCGTCTGGATCGACCCGGCTCAGGTGGTGGCAGCATCCTATGACATTACAGTGGAGATGGACGCAGAGTACACGCAGTACAAACCGCCTCTACAGCACCCCCTACGGCCTGGTACCTGGACAGTGCGCGTGTTGAAACAGTGGAAGCGTGTGGCAGAGGTCCGCTTCCTCGTAATGCCTCTGACCTTTAATAATAAGGAGCCGCTGCGCAGAGGTAGGTTCTGGATTTATTCATTTCCTGTTTTTACTTTTATGAAAGGTTTGAAAAGTTTGGGCTAAAATGGTGACGACAGCAGCAAGCCACACTTTTCAGATTTTATTGGCACATCCCTACAAATTCTGTCTGCAGAGAACAGCTGTGAAAGCGATTTATTTTGATGTTTCTGTCCTGTTTTTCAGGAAAATATTAGGAGTAAAAATGTTAAATGCACTAGAGCTAAGTTTGAGGAGTTGTTAGAGACTCGTGATTTTTCTCTTCCAGAGGAGGACGGCTGGCTCCATTCAGGCCCTCCTGGGAACTTGTACTTGGATCAGAGCTTCCAGCAGCTGAGCTCGGTGCTGAAGCTGCCTCCTCAGGAGCCCGCCATGCAGGCGGCCCAGCGTGCCGCTCAGCTGGTGGGCCAACCCCTGGAAGCGTGGGTGGACAGCCTGGTGGGGACTTTCTGGGTCATAGGTGACCTCTGCTCCACAAGGACATCCTCCTGCCCAGCTATAGGGCTGTGCTCAAAAACTACATGGAGCTCCCTTTCTCCGGATCCAAAGTCTGAACTGGGCCCAATCAAAAACGACGGGCGGATCAGGTAGCCCTTGGAGTAGAGACTAGCCAGACTTTTAATATGCACAGACGTACTGCTGGAAGAATGTCTGAGAGATCAGCAGTGAGCTGATGGGCACATAATCCACAGTCCTTCTTCACCGAGGAGCTGCTGTTACTACAGATGAAGCAGGAGAGGACTGCAGGGAATTTGCACATCGACTACAAGCGCAAACAAAACACTTTTATCTGAATGGATACATGAACATCATGTTTAGGTATGATCTGAGCTGCAGCACAGGTTTTCGTCTCAGTGAAAATGTAAGAATCCTGCATGCAAAAAAACAGCAGCTCTCCTCTGTCTTCATTACAAGGGAGAGAATCACCTCTGGATCCTTTTAATGTGCTTATTTTGAAGCATTGCAAGAGAGACGCATGAAGTGCACTTTACTGCAAGATGATGTTACAGAGACGAGCCCAGGTTCAGATCTCTTTATATGTCTCTGCAGGCTCACCAGGACATCACTAAATATATGAAAAGGTTAGAACAAATTAGCTGCATCATGTTTCCTTTCAGAAGTATTCACTCCCCTTCAACTTTTTCACATCTTGTTGTGTTTCAACGACAAGCTTCAAAGTCTTGACTTCTGCACAACAAACCAGCATCAAATGGTGCACAGTGGACAGAAATCCTTGCTGGAAATACTTTGTGGTTCTAATGCAACAAAATGATAAAAACCTTGATGGGTAGGAATACTTTTGTGAGGCACTTTGTCGTTTTTATGAGGAAAAAAAAAAATTTTTTAGGCATTTTTATCTAAATCTCAGCTAGTTTTGAAGAGTTTTTACATTGATGTTTTTTTTCTTACTGTTTCAATGAAGTGTTCAAAGATGGCAGCAATACTGAAAGGTGATTATGACGCAGATAACCTTTCAGTTCTTGTGAAAATGAGGTCAAACGAAAAAAAAAAAATATCACAGCCTCACATTAAAACCTTTAAAGAAAACAGGTTTTATTGTGTCGTCTTTTGGTCGTTTTGTAAATTAAAACAGGCACGCTCTGATTTGTTTTAGGAGGAAATGAGTCTAAAGTGTTTCATTGGATTTGTTTGCTTTTTTTAGTTGATCAGGTTTAATGTTAGCGACTAAAACTCTGAAAGCGGAGTCCTTCTCTTCCATTAAATGGAAGCATTGAAGCTACAGCTCGTCATACCTCCATTATCTCTGCAGATGCCTGATTATCATGCCTGTTGATGGTTAATCCTTTCTGTCCTCAAGCTTTTGCATTTCAGTATTTTTGTAAACTATATGTTAGTTTTTCTACGATGATTACTTTAGTTGCTGCCTCCATGTGGAAAAAGGAAAAAGCTTTCAGAGTTTAGTCTTATTTAGACTTTTTACATTTGGTGTTCTGAAATAACAACACGTACGGTTTGAAGTGTCCTTGTTTAGCCTGCAAAGCCCAGTTGCTTCAGTGAAGCCCCGTTTTTTATTGAGAGAATAAGGAGATAAGTGGATCTGAATTAGCAAATGTTATTTTTCTATCCTGTCAGAGAGAAGCTGAATGCTGTCTGTTGAAACTGCTTTCTAATTGTGTTACATTTGACAGTCCACCTGTTCGGTGTCAAATGGAGCAGTTCCTCTGGGTTTTGGGAGGTTGAGATCTCCATCCATGCTGTTGTGATAGTCAGAAGCAGCCCGGATGGTGACTCATCCTCCACTCCGTCGCTCCAATCTGTGGGGAGCTGGAGCCTGTCGCTGCTCCAGGAGAACATCATATAAGCGGCTTTCTGACTGAGAACTCATTAAAGAGAGATGGCAGTATTCAAGCTGGTGTTGCTATGTTTGTCTTTAACGTGTGTGGATTGAATTAAGTATTTTTCAAACTGTTAATTTTTGCACCTAATGTGTCCTATTGAATATGCAGTGTGTTTGAAATGATAGAACAAAAGGTTCCTTCAATTTTAATGCACATCCATTCTGTAAACCTGCCTATTAGTAGCAGTGGGGCTCGTCTGGACCGTCAGCGTTCTCTGAGTAGGAAGAAGGGTACGTCCTGGAAAAGATTCATTGTTTTTCTACACTTCTTTTCACTCCGAGTACTTTCCACATTCCTATTAAACTGGCTAAAGCTGTCAGGTTGAAAGGTGAACCTACATGGAACTTCAGATTCTGCAACTGTTGCTTCCCTGCATCTGCTGAAGGAAGCAGGATGCATCTCCACAGCATGATGCAGCCACCACCATATATTACATGATGGGGATGATGTGTTCATGGTTATAAATCCTTTCTATGTTTGCTATGCCTGCTTCATGGGCTTTGTTAAGCTTTTACTGAGGATTGATTTTGAGCTGTGCATCTCTGCAGCTCCTCCAGACTTTGGAGCATCACCTACATGAACTCTGCGTGTTGATTGTGATGTCTGAAGGTATATTTATTTATTTATTGGTCTGCATCACAGTAAAGAGGGCTGAATTTAAAAATAGAAGTTCTCAAAGTTTACTTCGTTCCTTCATCAATATTTTAAGCAACATTTTCTGTTAAACTCTTCCAGATGAATATTTGAAGTGTTTGCCAAACTGCACAGTTCAATGCAAGTTTCCCAGCTGTGTACCGGATGCTAGACCACCTTGTAATGGAGGAAACCTGCTGTGAAGGAGGGCCAAGTCTCCTGACAGGAGGTTATAAACTTGGTTCACTAAAAGTTGAGCATTGCAGGTTCTGGTTCGGGTCCTTTCAGATAAACTGCACTGGATGATTCTTGTGAGGCAGATGTCTTTGAACAGCATATCAGGATCACCTGTGATTGAGATGGAGGAGATGCAGACGCTCCCATCTGATGCTCTTCCCTCCAACCAACAGCTAATGCATAAGGTAAGGATTTAAAGCTGTTTGCTTTTAACTGTCAAATCCCTATAATAATCACTAAATTAACAGTTTATTAAAGCTAAGAGTTAAAGAACTGGTTCCAGTTCTTCACATTAGACGTCTACATGTATTTAATGTACACATCTGATGAGGTATTGGTGTTGGCAAACGGTTTGGCTCTAACCTTCTGCTGAGCCTTTGCTGCCTTTGTCACAATAAGAAGCTTTTCTGATGATTTCTCTGGTTGAAGCTGCATCCTATCAAACAGATTGTTGCTTTTATTGCTGCTGCAGCAGCTATTCTAACAAACCCAGCTAACAGGATTAGTGGATATCTGAGATTGTAATTACTGGTTGTTGAGGCAAGTATTACCTCGTGGTGAGCCGGGATCGCGCTCCTGCCTCTTGGCTGATTAAATCTAAGCTTGTATTTGTCGGTTTGCCCGGTCAGAGTCTGTCGGAAACAACAAAAGCCGCAACGCTTGGCTTTCTTTTCGCTGTTTGCTAGAAGCAGATCCAGCTGGTCGTTAAGTTTCTTCAGCTAGTGCACAAGCTGAAGAGGGATTAAGGGTCGGGAATATCCCAGAGATGAACGATGGTTTGATGCCATATTCACAGTGAAACATGGTAGCGGTGGCATCATGCTGTGGGGTCAGGCTTCCCACACGTCTTTACTTTAAAAGCCGCACTTTGAAGTCCAATTGGAATCCGTTCAACATTTCTTGGTGTGTTTAGGATGAAACTTCTGAATGTATTTGTCCGATGTTCTCATCCACTGCAACACGCTGTTTAAAGCGACAGCATCAACCAGGATGCGTCTTTTCCTGATTCCTATCAGAGCTAACACCCTCATCCATGGATACTTCTGGTGTCTCTTCCTTTGCTCCACCATCAAAATGTTAACTTCTTAGGAATGAAACTTTAATGAAGCAATGAAATAGTAATAGACTGACACTCTCTGAGTCTGCAGGTACGGGTTGTGCCTGTACCTCCTTACACTGTTCGTGATCATCATCAGCAGCCTCTCTTTGCAGCCTCAGTTCTCCATGTTTCACTCTGGAATAAAAATCCGTGTTTCATAAGAAAGGACAGGTTCTACGATGATCAGGCTGTGCAGATGTGTGCATGCATGGTTGTATCCTCGGCTGCACAATACAGTGGCTCTCATAAAGGTTTCTTTTGATGCATCGGAAAAAATAGATTTGATCATTATCAATGATCATTCTTCTAACTTCCCACAAATTATGCTGAATTATATTCTACAATTCAATGGGAATGAAGGATTAAAAGGTGCAATAATAGTTTATAGCCTAAATTTAAACTATGAACTGACAACACTTCTTCAGGTGAGTTTTACAAACTTTCTCTCGCAGAATTTGATAGTTTTCGTTCAGACAGTAAAGAATATACAACGTTCACAGGAAAGGTCCCTTTTTGCAGTCTGTGCAAAGCTTTTCAGACATCTGAGGGACATTGAAGAGTCATGCAGATGTTTTGCACGGTTATACATCTGCTTTTTGACATTTTACATAACGCTTTCAGATCTCATGGTGTTAATTATCCAATTATGTTGAGATTTCTCTCATTCTGATCAGTTCCAGCTCTTTGCTAGGATTTTCTCTTTTTTACTTTTCAACATTGCGTTTACTTTTGTCTTTAAGTTTGCATCCAACAGACAAAGCAGCTCTCTACTTTTTGTAAACTTGTTTAAATTCAGACTTTCACTGTTAACCGGATCCTTATTTTATTTTACTTATATATATTTGCTGAATAGCCACTTATTATATAATCAAGTAAAAGCGGAGAAGCAAGCAAAAAAAAACCTCAAAAAACTAATCCCATGAACGGAATAAACAGATTTCTCATTTTCTGCATCTGTTCAAACCATCCCCAAGTTGTCAGTTTAATTGAACGTGCATGCATGAGCATATAAGAAGCAGTGGTGCCATGCATGCTGTCACTTTCCACTGTGCATGGGTTCTGGTAGACCAGAGATAAGGAGAGGAAGATTCAGGCCCTTTGGATGAGGAGGGAGAGAGAAAGAGAGAAGGGGGGCTGTGGCTCGAAGGTGATAAATTTCCACAATAGAAGTAAACATCTTCTGCCATGTAGCTCTACTGGTTCTCCAACTCTCAAGAGGGAGGCAATAACCAGCGATAAACAGGTCAGCTGCTGCCCACATCCGGAGCAATCTACAGATCTGCTTAGTGTGTTTAAGGCTGGCTTTTACAGCAAAGTGCTGGAGGAAGAACTCAGATTCATTACTGAATCTAATAAAAACAATTTTAGTTATTAGCCTTGAATTAAATAAGCTCTAATATTAGGCTAATTTTAAAGCATACTTTGCTGAAAAGCAGTTTGTTTTTTTTATACTGGCCTTTGCAAAAGCATTCATGTCTACAGAGTATTAACTAAATGGATAAAACATAGATATTTTATACTCAGAGAAATAAGCGACGTTCATTTATCTCCAATCACGAATGTTTACACTCTCAGCGGGGAAGAGGCAGAGGAAACCAAGCATGAAACCTCCGACCCTCTGATTACCCAACGGCTTCTGTTTCTGCTGAGCCACAACAGGAAAGGGGTTTAATCTGAAAGGTCGATTAAAAACAAGGGTGTGATTCCGAAGCAGAAAGATAGAAATGTTTTCACCATCTTAGAACCGACTTTTGACGCAACCATTATCGGCAGAGTCTCTACCAGCTCTTTAAAACAACAGAATAAAATTGTTACTAATCCTTCTAGTCAAAATACCCTTCAGCTCATGTCAAAGGAAATCAACCCCGCAGCATAATGCAACAGTGACCGTGCTGCATTGTGGGTATGATGAGTTCAGGGTGATGAGATGAAGCGTTTTTTCAGTATGCGGTATTATCATCAGGTTGGTGGAGAGCATGACTAATTCCCACACATTAGCTGTGGCTCTCTGCAGCTCCTCCAGAGTTACCATGGACCTCTACCATCTGAGGCCTTCTATTTAACAGTTGTGCCCCATGTAGGCAGTGATTGTGTCTACAGCGACTGCTAAAGCTGTCAGAGTTAAGGAGGTTGAAAACAAAATAATACTTTCCAGATTTTTTTTTTTTGACTCTAAAGCTTCGGTCATTACTTTGTGCACATGAGTCACATTAAATCACAATAAAATACATGAAAAATAGTCATGTTTTTTTTTTTATAATTAAAGCATTAATGATAAATACTTGAAGGCTCTTTATTAGTTTTGGGTTTGGTTTCAAAAATCCCTAAATATATTAACGTTCTTCTAATGGACTTTGGCTTCTTTTTAGCCATTTTCTGCTTGATTCTAAGCCCATATGTTTGAAATGAGTCAACTATGTGGAATGGAAATAATACCAAATATCTACCAGCAGCAATATAAAACACCTGTCTCAGAACATTACGGTTTAGTTTGCTATAATAAAAATCATCTAAATCATGTAAAAGAAACGGTTTGAGAGGAATGTTCAGTAAAGAGTATGAAACATTTTCACAAAACTACACATGCAGAGTAAAACAAAGGAGGAAAACCTCTGTGTTCTGCTTGGGGAGGTTTCATGACCTTACAGCAGGTCCAGCTTTTTCCCCACCTCTCCTGAAGACACAGAGCCAAACCTCCAGCTGTCACAAAGCATCAGACAGCACAGGGCTGCACACTGAGCAACAGATGAACTCCTACAATAGTCCACTCTGCATGCCCACACACTGGAGCGGCCCCCCTGGGCGAACATGATGTCTGCTGTGTGTCTGTGACTCAATCTGCAGACGATCCTGGTGGGAGACAGCGGCGTGGGCAAGACCTCTCTGCTGGTTCAGTTTGACCAGGGCAACTTCATCCCGGGGTCATTTACCTCCACCGTGGGCATCGGCTTCACTGTGAGTACATCCCCCACCAAAACACCCTCCTCCTTCCTCTTAATGCTCTTCTGTTTATTAACATATCAGCAGATCCTCTCTGATCTGACGCCTTCAGTGTGGCAGCATGAATCAGTGGGGCACTCCTTTTTTTTTTTTTTTTATCCTCATTGCTTTCATTACGACCCCAAACAGTTTGTTAGAGGAGAATGATTATAGTAAATAATCTCATCGCCGAGATTAAATTAAATGGAAGAGAGCGCAGCTAATGAATGTCACAGAGCTGAGCTGCTTGCAGCAAGAGACGTGTAACAAAGTTGTGCCAGACGGCGCTGATTTTATGCTTTGTGACAAGTTTTAGGTGGGAGATGATGGGCAGGCGGGGGACACTGAGACACGGTGGGCAAGCAGCATCTGCTGTGACACTGAAAAATCTGTGACCGTCACAGAATGAAATGGAAAGGAATCAGCAAGGTGCTGTGAAATCGGTTTGCCATTTTACATTAGCATATGTTTATGCCTATACAGTGAGTGTGATTCAAGGTTTGTGTTGGGGGGGGAATAAAATACTTTGATGTGTTTAATCCAGCTGGATTTAAAGTCAAAGCTTGGAAAAGAGTTTGATCGTACTTATTGTGAAGTCTTCAGGTGTCACTTATGATCATCAAAGCCATGAAAAGGGGAACTCTTCCTTTGCTGATCTGTGGTTCAAAACATTTCTCATCCTTAACATTTAAGACCTTCTTAGGCTCTAATTCTGCTCTTTTCTTGTTTAATGGAACCGACTGGTCTTTACAGCGGTGGAAAGTACCTCTGAGCAATATCCCCTCCCCCTTAGAATACCGCCCAGGGCAAGTGCCTATATAAACAACTGGTTCTCAGAATTGAAGAAGACCTTGTTTTTTATTTCTTTAAAGCAATGCCAGGAGCTTTAGATAAATGAGGGGAGGAAAACTGGGAGTTAATGAGCATGCATTTCTAAATCTGCAAAAAGGGGCCTAAAATGTGACCTGAGGGCTGTTTGCTGCCTTCTCAGTAGTTTTGTGTGACTTACAACCTCTACTGAAAAAGAAAAAAAGTTTGGCCAACCAGCACAAGCAGTTGAAATAAGTTTTACATGCAAATACAATCTTTAATGAAAAGGTTTGCACACCGATCCAATCGTTATCAACTGAGGTGGAACCAGGTTATTGTTTTTTAAGTGTCAATGTTTGTCCAAATCTAAAGACAAGTCTCGGACAAATAACCTGATGAGAATTTGTTTATCACATGAATTTATCTCATCATAGCAAAAGAAAACTACCAACTAAATGTCAGACAAAGCTGACTGTCTAGGATTCTCTTCATGCATATTTTACAGATTGCTTTTCCTTTTTTTGTGGAGTACTTTGTAGTTAATGTACCATAAAGACATTATCATTGGCAGCGTATTTGTCTTAAGGTTTTTTTTTCTTTGATCTGGCTAATTAGGTTGGATTTTGGGTAATATATTAAATGGTTTGTTTCCAGCTCTAGAGTCACAGGACTCCAAAGCACTTTACATTCAGTTATTCGCCCACACACTGATGGTGGTAAGCTACACTGACAGAAGTGAGGCTGCCGAACATTGGCCATGTGTAAATACTGCCGTCGAAGTGCCTTGCTCAAGGACACAACACCTAAGATGGATTAGTACTAGTTGGATTTTATCATACTGCTCCATACATTTTCATAATTATTAATTACAACTGTTCCAATCCAAGCATTCTGTTCTTTATTTTCGTTTTTTTTAACTGTCTTCCGTTCTTCTGCTTAGAAATATTGTTTCCTTTTGTTGGTAATATTTTTAGAATGATGATTGGACATGAAATATTAGAAGCTTTTGGCTGTGGAATGTAAAGCTGCTAAAAATTAAATAACTATCAGTAACCTCATGGAATAATATGAAGTGGAGTCGGCTCTCCTCAGAGGCCATTTATTATTCATATTTTTGTTTTAGTTTAAAATAAAACCCCTCAGTTATTCTTAGTTGCTCTTAAAGATGGAGTTCAACAAGGTTGTGTACTAAGACCTATTTTAATCATGCTTTATTTGCATCCAATAAATCATCTTTTAGTATTTTTTTAGGGTATAAGATGGATATATAAACTGTTTAAGGTTTCAGTCCAACAGAACCTTAGTAAAAAATACAATTTCAGGTGCAGAAAAGATTCTCCCGTTGAACAAGAAGAAACAAAGCCATACCACTGAATGGTAAAGACAGGTGTTCGTCTTTCATATTATAAATCCTAAGATTTTAAAGCTGACTTTCAATAGTTTTGAATTATTTGGCCCATATCTCAAATGTAAATTTAGCTTTTTATCAATCAAAGAATATTAGCAAACTAAGTACTTGATATAAGTTGAGACTGAGATAGTTATATGGTTTTCTTTCAGTTTTTACATTAATTATCATAATTGTATTTTTGCATACTTAAAGCACATGCAGCATGCCAGAAATGTAAATTTCCCATATCATGCTAGGCACAATATTAACTAATAAAAACATGCTAATTCTCTGTGAGGTGATGCACTTTGGAGCTGTGGCCCCTGTGATCTGAAACTCTTTCAGTTCTGTTGCTTTCAGTTTGGTTGTTTAGAGGCAGGAGAAACAGGTATTGCTCCTGCAGAAGCAACCTCTGGTTTATAGACATGACTATAGAACTTCAGATTTTATTTTATATATTTTTGTTGATGTTTCAACCTTTAACATATAAATCTGGAGCCTCTAGGGCAGCTCCTCAGGGCCACTAAGCAGACCTCCTGTGTTTGTCATTGAGCTCATCCCAGAGATGAGCTGCAAGGAGTTGGTATGCGTGGTGGGGTCAGTTATGTAACTTAAATGATCTCTGTTCCTTTGTCATTAACACAAAGGAGGGGGGGGGGGGGGGGTTTTGTTATAACACCGCTAGGGGGAGACAAACACTGCGAGAAAGGATTCATTCATAGGCTTTCATTATTAACAAATTGAGTCTGCGAAACCATTTTAGATCTTATGAGGTGCAGAGGTGGGATAATCGCTCATTAATCGCTGCTGTAAAGATGTATGAGACTGAACAGGACGAGCAGATCTCTCTGGTACCGTTTGTGCATCCTAGGGGTCAGATATGCCCCCCAACCCCGAAAGGTGTTGAACTCAGCTCCTCTTCCTGCTCCAGTGTCAGACCCCAGTGACCCCTCCACCTGTAGGAGATGAGTCAGCCCCCCCTCCTAGTCCACAAAAGACGCGCCGCAATAAGCGGACCCGTCCTTCTGTGCATCTGTGGCCAGCTCCAATTATCTGCCCACGCCAGGATGCGCCGCTCCGCTCCACCAAAGCAGAGCAATGTTTCCGCCTGCCTGTCATTACCTCTCCACTGACTGCTGGATGCAGACGCACCACCGCCGACTCAAGTTTCTACACCGCGCGCGCCTCCGTGTTTTTTTTATTACTATTTTTTTTTCCCAAACACTGTTTAGGTGCAAATCTCTCCTCTTTCTTCCTTCTTCTATCTCGCCACCCCTTGAGGAAGTGTCTCTTACTGTATAAGACTATGCGATCAGAGGGGCTGGAGGTCGGCGCAGCCCGGGACTGATCGCTCACTGACACCGCGCGCCTTTTCTCTTCCTCGGACGCATCTCGGAGGTATTAAAGCTGCTGCTCCGGCTTTCTTTGGCAGTGCCATGTCCACGCGAAAGGCGTCGTTGACGGACAAGCAGGCTAAAAACGGCACGTCAAAATATGTGTTGGAGAGATGCGCCTCTATTAACGAGTACTATGATATTGCTTTCAAGGTGTGTATTTCCGTGTCTTTGGTTATTTTTTGTCTCTCTTGGGTCTTAACCAGAACAACTGGGTGTAGAGGCTGCAATTAAGATGTATTTGAAGAATGTGTATACTAGGAATGACAGCCTTTAACTAGCAGCTGATTGGTCTGCCTTGTGTTATCTTCGTTTGCACCAAGTCACCCAGCAGATGGTTGGGAGATCTTACCGATTCAAATATTTACCAAGGTTGTACTTGTTGCTTCTTTCCTGAATAGATTTGCTTGGAGACTCGAGCAGTCAAATGATCTCTGTTAACATCTGCTTGCTGTTGATCTGACAAATATTTTCGGGTTAAATGCAATGGAAATGATTGCACTATTGTGCCAGTTATTTTTGAATTGTTTTTTTTTTTAATTCCATTATTTCTTTTGTTTTCTTTTTTTTTTTTTTTTGCTGTCAAAAAACTGCAGAGTTGCATACGATCATCTGGACCCAAATTTCAAATTATTTATAACAAAGCTGACAGTTTTCAAAGAAAATACGGTTTAAGATTCGGACTGATACAAAAAAAAAAAGAAACTTTATTCTTACTGCTGCTAAAATAACACACCAACGTGGTTAGGACACCTACAGTAATAATGCAAAATGTTTTATGGAATTGTGGACTGTAACACAAGCTAGAAATGACTTTCAGATGCTCATTGTGTAAAATATCACGCCTCTATGATTGATGTTTTTAAAGAAATCTGGATCAGTCCAAGGTAGAAACGACCTGAGCAGATCTGCAAACTCTAATATGGCTGAAGAGTTTTTTTTTGTTTGTTTTGTTTTTACCAAGAGTTGGAGTAATAACTTTTGGTGAGCTTTAAAAATGCGCAAGGGATGTTGGAAATTATGTCCATATTACAGCTAATACCTAACATCAACCTATTCCCACCACCAACCTGGTGAAGCATGGCGGTGGCAGTATTATGCTGTGGGATGCTTTTCTTTAGTAGGGACAGAGAATATGGATGGAGCTAAATACAAGGCAATCCTTGAATCCAAGAGGCTGCAGGTTGATGTCTTTATATTACATTTTTCAGCTTATTTCCTTACCCTGTGGCCTCATGGGGATGTGGTTTAGAAGTAGCCTACCTGTCTCTAGGCCCCGACTTTCTATGAGGTACAATCACCTGAACTGCATAAAGGACCAGCAGAGGTTTGTAGAGTAGCCAAAAATTGTACATGAAGTACTCAGTAAGTACTGAGCAACTAATAATAACATTTGATTAATATTTTCAAAAGGATTTAACCAAATATACAAAAAGATAGTTACAAATACTGCTTTTTTAAAGTAAAATAATGTAAAAATAATGCAGAAAATTCAGGCAAAAGGGACAGTTTTCTGAATATTTCATTTCAGCATAGACTTATAAGACAAATACAGCAATTAATGTATAAACAAATATACTGACAAACGTCATCTGCATAGATATGAATATGAAATATGATGACATTCTTTATAAGGTCGCACAGGCTTACATGAATTGTATGTATTGTCTATTTTGGCCCAAAAAAGCCTGTTTTTTATTCAGTGAAGTTACTTGTATAAGGTAGAATAAGCAGACATTTTACTTAAGTAAAAATATAGATACTTCCTATGAAAATTACTCAAGTAAGAGTGAAAAGTACAGCGACTCAATAAAATGTATGAGAGTAAATGTAAGTATTTACTTCCCACCTCTGAGGACCAGCTATAAGACTTAACACAAATCTTTCAGTATTTTATAGCTGATAATGACTGATTAGCTTTGTTTAAAAGCATGAATGTCAGATTTTTAATGCGTAGATGTTTAGACATGGATGACAACATTAGCTAGGTTGTTAGTAGTTAAAGCCCCTTATATTAAATTCTGTTCAAACTGAAATGAAATTGTCAATTAGTCCGAGCTGGCTGATAAATGAACATGCAGCTATTAGCTTCTCAACTATTGCTTTGTAAGTCTGATGTGAGTGTTTACCTTTCACACCATGACGGTTGGTGTTTTTCACAGTTTGCTTTATTAGATCTTTGTGATCGATCAAGGTGCGACTGTTTCACTGATAGACAGTTTAAAAGATTTACAACTAATATTCAAAAGCACTTTCCCAATCTGGTAATAATAACATGACATTGATCTTTTCAAGTGGATTCTTTTACAGTAAGAAATCCTAAATCATCCACTGTGGGTTTTATCATTTTATTATGTAGCTTAGACACTGAGACATGTTCAATCACCGTTCATCCTTTCACTGTTTGATGTGGATTTCCAGTTTCCCTTAAAGGTCCAGTCAGCCTAAAACATGCTTTGAAAAGTCTGCTTTTTTTTTTTCTTTTTTAGTAAATGAAAGAAAAAAAGCTTTCCTTATCAGGTTCACCCAGAACTGAAAGTGCTGGTATTCATATTTATGTTTCTAGGAGTACAAGATATGAAGGGAGCTGCAGGTTGGAACCCATTAGAAGGAATAACAACTCATCTGTGTTTTTATTTTTCAAAGTATGGGATTTTTGTTGATTGTTTCAAATAACTTGTGTCTTTAGTTTTGATGGATTTAATTATTAGAATAGGATTTTTACAGTACTTGAGGTACGTAAGGAAGGTTGCAGATTAATCTGTGCATCTCTGCTTAAAGTATCAATGTACCTTGATACCCAGTTTATCCCAGTTGTTTCATCAGTTTTTTCCCCCCCTTGTTACAAAACAATCATTTCTGCTGCCGATTCTCTGTTGCTATAAAGTTCATACCACTAACCAGTTATAACCTGTCGCCCTTGTTCTCTGATGGCCGGGTGTCTCTAGGTGATGCTGCTCGGAGATTCTGCTGTGGGGAAGACGTGCATCTTGGTGCGCTTTAAAGATGGTGCATTTCTGGGAGGCAACTTTATAGCCACCGTCGGAATAGACTTTAGGGTGAGAAAGATGTTTCAGAAAAGATACCGCTGATCTGTATGAAGCATTTTTGTGCCTTTACTTGTTTCTCTCATCAGGTAACTTTTTTTATTTCAATGCCCAAAAACAACAAGTGGCAGGAGTGCCATCGGTCCAATTAGCGCCTTTTTCCACACGGAATGCTTCATCACTCTGCGTTGATGGCGCCAAATGTACAAATCCTCTCGCCAATCAGTCAAGTTCACAGACCACTTGTGCTGCTAGGAGCTTTGAACGGCTTCATAAATGTCTTGGCAGATGCCTGCCCACGTTTCTGTCTCCTGGAAAGATTTGGCCGCGGCTCAGCTCGGGCCTGAAGGAGTCACCCTGCTGTCGTTCCAGCTCCCACCTCGTCACACGCATCTGTTGCACAAAGACACACGCAGACGAACACATGCAAACAGGAGCCGATGAAGGATTTCAAGCGAATCACTTCTGTGCATCATCGTCGTCTGTGCAAGAGGGAACAATAGGTGTCAAGGCCTCAAACTCTACTTCGCCTCCTGTCAGAAAGAACACTTGCACTGATTGCAAGTCAAGTATAGGGGTGCACCCGCATTAGCTAAAGGGATGTCTAGTCTCAGTGGAAAGAAAGAAACATTATTCATATCCGACATATTTTAGTAAAAGCCTTAAAATGTCACATTTACTTATAGTGTAACAAGTTTTTACTAAAAAGCATTTAAATCAGTGAGACTGATGGTTTGCATTCATTTCTAAACCCTCATTAATGGATACGGCTCATTCAGAAAGGTTAAGAGAGTAATTACCTTCTGTTTCCATGCTTGTTTGCAAGTAGGGGTCTAAAGCTGCCTAGTAACAAAGCTATTTGAGATAAATAGTTCAGTCAATATGTTGAGGATGTCCTCTTTGCACGGTTAGGAAGGAAAGGAAGGCTGTGTGGCAGCTTTTACATGCTGGTCTATTTTGGGCATGCTTCCTTGTAGCAGTTACTCAGCATGCAGGCTGCTCTCGCGTCATAATTGGGGGGGAGAAAAAAAAAGGAAACCCATGGCAACTAATGCAAGGGTTGAGCCATGTTCCCTCCGCCAAGGCAGAGGCTTTAGCAGGTGGCGGCTCTGACTGTCTCCGATATTGTTGTTGAGGTAGTTTCTTCCTGCATTTTCTTGTTGAGCAAGTGGATGTTTTGGCTTTTTGTGCGTTCAAAGGAAAATACAAGGGCTCTTAGTTATGACTTGTTACTGATGCGGTGTTTCAGGAAGTGCATTTTTCTGACCCAACTTCCTCTTTCTAAGCGTTGTTTTTCTTTTTTTTTATATTGTGGGGTTTTTTTCAACTGCAATCTTGACTGTAACCTGGTTTGTTCCTGTAGCAGCAGGTCATGGCTGAAAGAAAGCGCACTATTTCTGCAGGGAAGCTGTGGCACATTTAAAAGGCCCTTAAAAAACCCTTTTCACACTAGCAGTAGACTGATACAAGTTAAAATCTAATGCTAAAGATGAGGGGAAAGAATGCATAGTCACAAGACAAGAGGAATGGGAAACATTTTTATTTAGTCATTTTAAGTGCAAAATGTTGCCATGAGAAGTAGCTTGATTAGTAAATGTGTTTTATTGAATCTTATTATTGGTGCAGCTGCTGTGTAAAGATCTCTTAGAGAACAGGAGAGATTAAACAACATGGTAAAGAATAGCAAACATGGGAGACAGGTTAGGTAGAAAGAGTTAGGTTACAACACAGAGATGCTAAAGTTTGATGACCTCAGAGGGAATCCATGAATCCAAATTTGGCTTTAAAAAAAGGAACTTTTTTTCTGTTAATGTAAAGTAAAACCATCTGCTCTGCTTCATGTTGATCTGTTGTATAAAACCACGATACATTTCTTTAAAGTTTGGGGTATTAATGTGACACAATCAGAAAAAGTTTGATGATCTTTCCCGGTACTATAAAAAAACAACAACAAACAAACCAAAAAAGAAACACGTTATGATTAAAGGAGTATTTCCATCCACCTGGAAGCAGCCGTCTGTAACACCTAGAGGGTCCTCGAACTTTTCCAGCCTGGTGTTTGGGCGACCGGAAACCAGGGGGGCACCCCTGCAGGACTGCAGGAAATTAACGGGGGAGTTTGTTGCTATGCTGCCAGCCGTCTTTCTCACTCTACTGTAATTAAGTCTAATCCCGGGACCTCGTTTTTGTGTGGGAGTAGCAAATTACTTTTTTCGCCAGCTTTCAAAGCCACTTTTAGCTCTTGTTTCTTCTGCCACCTGCTGAGTCGCTGTGCTTTTTTTATTCCGACGTAACGTTTGTCAGCCTCTTCTGTGTCATTTTTCCAACATATGCCAGATTGTCTCTCACTCATAATCCCTGTTGATTTCACAGAATAAAGTGGTGGATGTGGACAACCTGAAAGTCAAGCTCCAGGTGAGAGAGCTCTTATCTTTTTTTTTAGTCTTTTTCAACAGATAAAATTGTGACCTAACCTGAATGCTCACCCTCATCAAGTAGGTTATGTAGAGGTCAGACAAATAGATGAGTGTGAGCTTTAAATGTAGTCGCCTTGCTGCCATTTTTAATCAAATCCACCCAAGGCGTGTACTCTCCTTTCATCATTACCTCTTCCTTCAAGACTGAGTAGGAGGTGACAGAAATTAGACTCCCTTCACCGGCTTCTGTAAATCTTCAGCCTCTCGTTCACATGCTTTTCACATGATATAGTACTCTTGTAATAAATAGACTCTGACAGTAGCGCTCGCAGTAAAAGGAAGTGAGACTTAAATGTCTACTGTAACTGAACGTAGTATCCAGCAAGTTATACTGATAAGGATTTGTCTAAAAGCCATCCATCCATCCATCTGTGCTTTCTTTATTATTTGTTTATTTAGCTTTAAATATAGTTTTTCTTTTTCAGAATGAATCAGCCTGTCATAAGTTGAATTTCTTTTAAAATCTGACGTTTTCTTTTTATCTTTACCTTGCTGTCAATCAGTAAGAGGGGATATTGTTTAAAAGTTACATTCGAAACAGAGTTCATGTTTACTTTGATCAGTCTTTTCATTTAAATTTACGTATCAGATTTAATTAGTAATTTGCTGCAACAATAATGTTTTATCTCTTTACCAAGTCTGGCAGATTTAGAGGCGTATAAATAATTCAAGCTACTTTCAGTCAGATCTCCAATTTCCATCCAAACTTTTTAGAATTTCCAGACAGTCTGCGATGCTACATGTCTGTCATCCTGCTGGTGAGACGGAGATCCACTCTTCATCTCATGGGTTGGATTGTACATTTCCACAGGAGTTCTGTCAGATGGAGCCCAGGGTTTTACTCACAGCATTTCCTTTTATGATTCCAGAGATCCAGAACTCATTTTAGGTCTTTATTTAAAATATAGAGTTTTACCATTGATGCCAACATATTTTTTCCTTACTTATGTTTTCCTAAAGCTCACCTTCAACTTAAAATTTGCATATTTATGGATTATGATTGTTTTCTTTAAACTCATAAACATGTGACTCACTGTTCTCATTTAGTTAGGGAAATAAAAAAGAGTAAATGTTGAAAAAAAAAAACATCTGCAAGTAGATAAAAACTTCCAGTGTTAGTAATTACTATTTATAAGGCATGCATTTCAGCGCAACTATTCTGGACTTTTATATGCTCATTCATAATATGCCAAGTACGCAAATTAGATGATGAAAATTAAAATCAGTTTTGATAGGATGCCACATTTTTCTTGAAGAACCATCATGTCAAATACACCACCGTGTTTTGCAAAAAAATGATCATGCCTACGCTGAAAAGATATGAAGGAAAACCTGTCAAAGAAAGCAAAAGATCTGAGACTGGGACAGGAGTGACCTTCCACCAGGACAACAACCCTAAACATTTCAAGTTAGATAATTCGATCAAAGTACAGTCATGTGTTAGGATGGCCTAGTCCAAGTCCAGGTGCTATATATAACGGAGTATCTTTCACAAACATGGCTAACGTAAAACTTTTCTCTAACCTAAATTTTTTTTAATAAAAAACCACCAAACTCTTGCAGCTGGATTGCAGTAAATGTGGAGACCTGTTTGTAGTTTGCCATAAACTGTACCAGGGAGCAAAACACACATGGAATTAATAAAACAGTATGTGTGGAAAAAACACTGCAGACGGAGCACGAAACATGGTGGCGGCAACGTCATGCTGCGGGATGTCTTTCTGTCAGCATGGGCCTGTAGTTGTCTATGATGATGTATGTGAGGATATTGCTTAATATTTATTCTTAAACCCCTAAAAATCTCCTGTATTGAATAAATAGCATCTACTTGTATCCATGTATGGTTTTGCTTTTTTCACAGTTTTAGATTACTTTGTGTTGGTTTATCACCTAAAACTCTGTTCAAATTACTATGAGGTTTGTTGTGAAAACGTGACAAAATCCATAAAAACTCCCACTCTGAACTTTTGCTCTGCAGAAAAATCCCTATATAATCATTTTTTCACACCACATAAGAGCACAGGTTCTTGCATATTTGGTTGTATGATTAGAAAAATGCTCAGACTATGATCTATGCTTTCTGTATCATCTGGTTGGGATTAGCTGGGAGGTCTTCCCGTGTCGGATGCCGCGTAATTGTGCTGCTTTTTGTGCAGATCTGGGACACAGCTGGTCAGGAGAGATTCCGCAGCGTAACGCACGCCTACTACAGAGATGCCCAGGGTAACCTTTGCTGTTTATATTTCACTTCTTGGTGCTGTGCGTGAGCGTGTGTGTGCGTAGGTAATGAGGCAACATGCTCAGCTCACGCATGAATGAAGGTTCTGACAGTAAAAGCCGCTGTTTTCTCCATATTCCACAGCGTTGCTTCTACTTTATGATATCACCAGCAAGCCATCGTTTGACAACATCAGGGTAAGATTCCCTTCTCCTCCTGCTCTCCTAATCATCATTTTTTCTTTCCCTTCAGCTCCTCTCTGTCTCTTCCCATGCAAAGCATTACCTGGGCCTGTAACTTTCCTTCTCAGACCTATTTAAAAATGGCACGGTGCTGTCGTCTGCCTGGCTACACGCTCCCCAGCTTCAGTAATGAAAAGCAATAAAAGCGCTCAAGGATAAGAATGACTCAGTGTCGGCATGATTGATAAGAGCGAGCTCACAACACAACACGGCTCAGGAGAAGAACACGATAAAAGAAGGAGAAGGTGCATCCTTCAAGTGGCTTCAAGTTGTTTTGGTAACATCTCCTCTTCTTTCTGTACTTTTAAAGGCTTGGCTGACTGAAATAAACGAGTATGCCCAGAAGGATGTGGTCATCATGTTGCTCGGCAACAAGGTGAGCAAAGCTTCATTTTTTTTCCCTGTGTGTGTTTTATAAACGATGGAAGGATATTGGTTTCTTTAGCACAGTTTTAACACACTCTTATCACATCCAGGCAGACATGTGAACACTTTAAAAGGCAGATCATTCTTCCAGTGTGACAAAGATGCATAAAGCAAACTGTGGTTTGCTGGTTCCAACAGTTACACTAATACAGCTCAGCCTTTAAAGATTTCTGATTATCTTGTTCCTTTTGTCTAAGTTAAATGTTGCAGGCCTGACAGATTTTAATTGTTTTTGAATGATAATTTCACTCATTGAAGGAAAAGAGCTTAACAGATCAACCTAATCCTGTTTGAAATGACAGTCGCTTCTCTTATTGTATCATTAACTGTGACGAGCCATGATCTCTCTGACCTGCAGAATCAAGAATTTACTTGAACGTTACCTGTCTGACAACATGAGGTAGGC
>JAUZNJ010028137.1:31354-41750 GCA_034780135.1 Jordanella pulchra
AAACATACTGACTTATCAGTTTAGAAAGGATCACAAACGCTTTTTTTCTGAGGTTTTTGGACTCCAGCAAACCCCAGTGAGAGTCCTCATCCACAGATGGAACAAAGAGTTAAAAAACAACTTACTCCTAGAGTAAGTCAGAGACCATGTTCAAGATGAAGACTGGCCAACAACGGCATCCAGGGGAGAGCTCCCCCTAGGGTGGGAACCCTGTAATAGCAATGGTAAATCTAACATTTTAGAACAACACAGTGGTTCACAAGTCTGGCTCTCAGAAGAAACATGAATGGAGTGTTTTCCACTCCCCCCCCCCCAACCACTTAAAGTGCTTTTAATGCAAAAATTAAGCACAGATACAAAGATGTGTAGGGAACCTGGGCTTAAGTGCATCTTGCAAGAGAGCGTTGAGATGTTGCAGGAGAGGAAACCCATAGCTAATCTTCCACAGGATGTTTTGTAATGGCCTAGTCAAAGTCTGGACCGCAGTATGATGGCAATGTGTGGCCTTAATCTGGCTGTTCATGCTACTCCTTTCTAGTGATGATAGGTGCTTTATGGCAGTTTTTGCTCCTAAGGGTGGAACGATTAATCAGTAAATGTAGGAATAATTATTGTTTTGGAAAGCTTTTCTCCTCTAATAAGTAAAATCCAAGTTTGAAAATTGTATTTTCTTTCAGTCAGGTTATCTTTGTCTGATATCACACATTAAAGTGTGACAAAAAAGCACAAACCTACTTCATAACATGCCCCCTCAGCTTCTCTCCTTTTGCTTTAAAGCTGCGAGCCAACTTCTGTGCAGCGCTGAAGGTGCTTTCAAGAAAAAAAACAACATCCTTCCCCCCTTTCCAACCAGCAGTCACTGCTTATTTATCTAAAAAGCTCCCTCTGGTGGTTCAGAGAGGACTCATCAAAGGGTCATGGATGTCACGTAGCAGCAGGACTGGCGGCGTCAGTCTGTGCCAGCGCTGCTCGTCCGCTGGAGGTGAAGCTGCTGACACCTCATTGGTTCTCAGGCAGCCCAGCAGCCAGATAAGAAGGCTGACAGGACGGTGCATCACTGTGACTCATTTTATGGTGAATTCGTGATCCCCTGAATTGTTTGTTTTCTCTCTCACAGTCAGACATGGCTGCAGAGCGGGTGGTGAAGACAGAGGATGGAGAGAAGCTGGCCAAGGTAGGATGTCTTAAAACATGTCTTTCAAGTATCAATCCAAATTAAAAAAAAAACACACATCCTCTGGGCTCTACTGCTGTTTAACTTTTCGTTTTAGGAATTTGGAGTACCGTTCATGGAGACCAGTGCAAAGACGGGAGTCAACGTGGAGCTGGCTTTTCTCGCAATAGCAAAGTAAGTCTTCCGGCTGCTTTGATCCCCCTTTAAACATACGCACGGATTAAATGTCTCGTGTTTAAAGTCTCACTATTGATGAGGAGAGCATCTCTTCAAATTCTCCCCCCTCTCTTCTTTAATGCACTGATTATTAAAAGAGTGATTGTGTCAGCTTGATAGCAAGTGGTGGCACAAAACTTTCAGAAGTTGAGACTGAAATGTAAGAGAATTAAAAAGTAAGAGGATTTATGCAGGCAGTGCTGTTAAAGTCTGACTGAGATGAAAACACCGTATGGGAATTGGTGATTGGCTGCTTTTAAGGGCTTGGAAAAAGGACATTTTTACAGCAGACAATTACTATCAAATGCATTTAATTTATTAATTAATTAAAACTCATAACTATGTACCCTTTTGGTTTTGTTATTTGTAAAAGTTTGTACAGATATTTACTCCTTTAAAAGCTTTGCATTGCAGGCATATTATAATAACACCACAGTGTCTAATGCACTGAGTAATAACCAAAGATTTTCCATTTTACAGTAAAAAAAAAAAAGGTTTATGCATCTTTGGGGAGATTGTGTGACAGATCAAAGACAGACGCATATATTGTGGAGAAATACGAGTCCTTAATAAAAAATCAATGCTAGTTCTGGTACAAAACTATGTCGAACCACCTATTTCAAGCATTACAGCTGCAGAATAGTTAAAGTTTACATGGATCGGACTGCAAACATCTGTGAATTTCTTTTTTGCATCTTGCCGAACAATGTTGTATTTAACTGGGGCAAGCACTTTGACTAGGCCATTCTAATGACAGGGAAAAACATGCAGGACTCCAGGTTGTATAATCAGAGTGGGTCCAGTCTTTTTTCTAGGCTCTACCAGTAATTCTTTTTAGCTCTATCCATCTTCGTTCAACTCTGACCAGCTTCCAATCCAAGAAGAAAAGCAATCTTTGGTTTCCCTAAAGGCACATCACTAGTTTAATAGTTTGCTAAGTTCCTATAGGTGCATCAGCTAAATATATGATCCAATCTCTATTTATAACCATATTGGACAGCCGTAGAATCTGCCCTTCTTTAACAAATGCAACCTTTTTTTTTAGTTTAGATTTTTATTTCCCTTTAACTGTTCAATTTTCTTGATCTGAAACTCCTCTGAGAGAAAAAAACAGCTTTTTAAAGACAGGATTGGATATTCATGCTGCACACTTAGCCTGTTTAAAGTACTCTGAAACAGAATACATGGGAAGTATACAATTAAGCCGGCTTTAGATTATAAAATTAATGTCCTTCTTTATTAGTTATAAGTTATTAGCATTTCAATATTACTTCATTTGCTCCGTTAGGCCTCACTGACAAAATAAGCTGCTGTTATAAAGACGACCTAATCATATATTTCACTGAAAAAATAAAGTAATTGATGATGAATCATGTTTAATTTTGTGTCTGATGACGATGTTTCATATTAGGGGGATTATGTATTTGAATCTTCTCTGTACTTGAAGCTGACCTTGCTGTTCCTCTCCGGGGATTTGTTATTGTTGAAGTTGTGTACGGATGCTGTCTCATCTCTGTCTGTCTCCAGTGGCTAATCCAGTGTAATGGTTTTCAGCTAATTTGCTGTCTGCTGCTGTTGTCTCCTTCTAATGGTATTGTGTGTTTGAGACTCCCACCTAGTGTCAAACATTTCCAGTGTAGTTTCTTTTCCTTGAGTGGAAGCCTTTCAAAATGAATGACAGTAAATGTTTTTTTTAAAAGAACCAAACTTTTGTTTCTAAATCCCAGATTTCACTCACAATATATGAAGTCATTCAAACCAATAAAAAAATAGAATAAAGGCTTAAATATACTGTTCATTTCAGTCAGGCCTGTAGGTTTCTAACTTTATCAAGCTACATACACATCAAAAAAATAAAGTTAGTCACTATGTTTATATATTTTTTAAAGTAGATCCATTAAGGAAAGTATTTAATTGTTATTTAGATTATTAAATCTAGAGTGACCTTCTAATCAGATACTTCTTAAGTCCAAACAGGTTAATCCGTTTTGTCTGAATTCAAATACTAAAAAAATATCCTCCTTTTTATGTCTCCAGTACATGCAGGTTGTATAATTAACCAACTTTTAAATAGATACATATAGTGGAGAGTCATCAGCATAATGATGGATATGCTTTTGATAATGTCTGTGAAGCCATATTTAAAACAAATAGCAATTAGCCTAATTACCAATCATTGTAACACTTCGCAGCTACAGTACTATATATCCCTAATAAACCTCTTTTTATTGCAGATCCTATTAATAGAAAAACAATAAACTGAGTAGATAAAAATGATGATTTCTTTCATGGCCTCGATCGCTCATAGACTTAATGACTGGTTGTGACACATCAGTTATTAACCATGTTGTCTCAGGGGGCTCTTTGCCAAAATAAAACGCAATTTCAGTTGAATCAGGCAGACATATTCAAAGTCAATTACATCCATCCAAACCGATCCTGTTAAACTATGCAGTTCAGTTCAATTTAGTTATTAAATTGGTTTTCTGTGTAAGGAAACCCAGCAGGATGCATCAAGCCGTTGACTCGCAGCGTTCACACCTCGAGCGGTTAGTGGCAAAATATTAAAGCAGCATCTCAAGAAATCAGTAAAAGATAACAAAAAAAATTAGATGACATTCTGAAAGGACCATACATAATGCAGCATTGTGGACTGGCCTTCTTACAGCATGTATATCATTTTGAAAATGTGTGGGCAAAGCTGAAACAGTATGTGCTACAGGAGGTGCAAAGTAGCGTGGAGGGATAATCCAAACAATTTCCTGAAGTTGGTTCACTTCTGACTTTGACAGAACTTTGAAAAATATCTGAGAATTAAACTTTCTGGCATCAAGCTAATAGAAATATACATCTTTTTGCAATCTTAACAAACCTGAACAAGTAAAGTTTTAGTGTGAAAGGAAGTATACTTTGTCCTGATGTAGAGGTACCAGCAGATTTGACTAAAACCTTTACTTCCTGGAATAACTAGATCCAATATAAAAGCCATAAACTGTGTGCTTTTAAACCGAGTTGAAAGCCGAGTTTGTGAAAGAGACGAAAACATTTCATGCCAAGAGCATTGTCCCCAGTGGGGCTTCATTAGATTATCCTTCAACTGAGTTCATTATACATCAGATTTACCCTTTGGGTTTAAATGTAGGCGATTTGATGTCTCCATGTGACGTCGGTTTTAAGCATAAGCTGTGATATGTGTTATTCCACCCAAGGCTTTTTGATCAAATCTCAAAGCTTTTGCGTTTCCTTCTCCCTCCTCCTTCTTTATATTCTTGATTTGTTCGCCCTGTCTGTGCTCCATCCCACACATCCACCCCCTCTGCTTCTGACTTCCTGTTTCTGCCTCCCTGCCTCCCTCTCTCTCCTGTTTTCTGTCAGGGAGCTGAAGCACAGAGCGACGCAGCAGCCAAATGAGCCCAAGTTCAAGATTCACGACTACATCGAGTCTCAAAGGCACAAGTCTGGCTGCTGCAGCCTCGGGTAGCAGATGTTGAACACCACGCAGAGAGAAGAACGCAGGATGCGGGAAGACGAAGGGAGGAAAGATTGAAGACGAGGTCGATGTAAAAGAATAAAAATCATGTCTGCTCTCTCTTATGAAAAGCCAATCCAAGCAACCATACCCCACCCTGAGAGAGGCACAGGGTCTCGACTTCTGCGCAGAGCTTACGGCTGATCGAAGGCGAATCTGGACTTACTGCCATCCCTTTGCTGAAATGTGAATTTAAATAGTTTGTGTAATGTGTAGAAACGTTTGTGATCTTTGTGGTGACAGTTGTATCAGAAATCAGGAGCAACAATCTGAAACGCTATACCCGTCTGCAGGGATCCCTCCCCCTTTGACCAAACGACAGGTTCTCATGGACCGTCTAAAGCGACTGTTGACGTGGATATAGCTTTTATTTAGCCATCAGAGTTTGCTTCATTCCAGGCTGTGAAGTCAAACCCCTCCTCCTGGCCTTACAATCATCCTCTTCAGTCCAGAGCTCACAGTCAGATTGTAGCCAAATGGCCCCGTCTGTTCACATCTGTACTGCTGTTAGATAGAATAAAGCCAATATTTTAAGGGCAATTCCCAACCTGGTGTCTGTCTGTACATTCATATCCACAGCCTGTAGATGTACAGATCCAGATAGAAGTTTACGTACTCTCATCATTCATTTAGTCTTTTAATCATTACCTTTAATTGCTCCAGCTATTCCATATTAAACTAGAGGACGATGGAGACACAGATGGTGGGGAGACTTTAGACAAGTTTGCACAACGAATCTGTTCTGTGTGTCTGAAGTTCTTTATCTACGGAGGAACAGATTCAGGTACAGTTTACCGGAAGATGTAGAGAATCTTGTTTTTATTCATTAATTATCCTTAAGCAAGTTGCAGAGGAACCACGCGGTTTTTCTCTCACCATGAACAAGTTTCTGCTGGTTTTTTTTATAGCTTAGTTATTGACCTCACTTCTCAGAAAATTTATTTAAACAAGTTAATCTCTGGGGCTTAATGACATAAGCTGTAGGTTTGAGCTTTGGGTTTTAGGAAAAGTAATTCAGAAAGTAATTTAACCATCGAAATCCAGCTTGTTTGCGACCTGTTGGTTATTGTCCTGCAGTCTGTTGAGATTCAACAATCTGTTGATTCTGAAGTCAATTTGAGTCATTTAGAAGCAGTTCTTCATAAATATTCTTTGCACTATGTGCAAAAAACCCGTAGACCTAAAAGCAGAATGGTCCCTCAGTATGATCCTGCCACCAACGTGCTTGGCAGTTAGCGCAGGTTTGAAAGCTTCAGCTCGGCTCCTTCATTCTTTCTCCTCGTCCTTGTCGCTGAGGGAGAGTAGGTGAGGACTGGGATTAATGAGCAAATTATTGCCACGGTTATGCATTATGGGATTACATTATTAACCAGGAAAAAATCCCAAGCATTTGAATGTATCACAAATTAACCCCCACCAAAGTTTGGACATCAGTTCACCTCTACCCAAAGAAATCGGAATATCCAAGGAAAAACAAACTATTGTCCACTTCTGTTGTGAGTTTTGCTGATACTGAACAATCTTCCCTCCAGTTAACCGTAAAACCTGAACCATAAAGGTATTAGACTTGTCCATGATGGCAGATGGAACTTTAAGTTGAACTTGAAGATGTTTCTTTGTTGGTTGAAACCCTCATAGTGAGGTGAGGGTTATTCAATCCCCTCATTGAATAGGTCTCTGTAGCCCTTGTGTTAGTCGTAACATTTTTCCTACTCGTCTGAATGGAGCTGTTTGGATCAGGTGGTTGAAACTTGGATACAACTAGTGTTTCACCAGGGTAATGATCTCAAACACATTTCTAGTCTGGTGTTACAATAGATTAACAGACTTTAATTAAACTCTTGGAATGACTCTGATCTACAGTAAATTTACTGACTCAAACATAATCAGTGTAAATTAACTCTTCCTCAAAGCTTGGTCCGATATTCCAGCTTGACTACGCCAGACTCTTGGTGATTGCTTCACAAAAGACGTTTACTTTGCAACTTGCTACAAAGAACTTTTATCCAACTGATTTAGCTGGTGTATATCTATACATTTAAGGTTTTTCATACAACTTCAGCCATATGTGGATTCCAGGTAATCCAAGCATCTTTTTTAAATGTTCAACGTTTTATGTTTCACAATTAACTCAGAACAGTTGAGAGAAATCCTTAAAAGATGCACGTTTATTGAGACGGTTCGTGATGTATGAGAGTATGCAAACGTCTAACTGCTGCTGTAGCTTTACCTCTCACACACATACAGAGACAGAAAAAAAGAAATATTTTTACTCATGCACAGCCCTTAGCATTGTCGTCTCCTCTAATGATGGATGTTGTAGTCCAGACTGTGCCAAGCTGTATTTGTTAATGCACCGCATTGTGTATTACTTTGTACTCTGTTCATTATGAATGTTTGGTTGTCTCTCCCTCCTTGGAGGCGTCACAGTGATCACAAAGTGCCATTAAAGTGCTTTGTTATCATACGAAAGATATAAAAAAAAAGTATATTTTGTAATGTATGTGGTGTTTTCTTATTGAAGTCGGTCTCGTCTGTGTCTGTTTGTTTTATGTGTGTGTGTGAGATAGAGTGTGTATGTTGGAGTAACAGGAGTTGGAGCTCATCCTGAATGACAGGGTGTGCTGAGGTTAATGAGCCACAGTGTGGCAGCAGCTTCATATAGTGTCCTCTGTGTACAAACACAACAAGTACACTTTTACTGCTGGAGGACAGAGTAACTAAAGCTTTTATTCTGGGAACATTAGTAATCAAACTGGAAAATATTGACAGTCCTTTATTTAATTGTGGTGTGAATTGTAGTGAGTGGATAACTGTGTCTTTTGGAGTCATGGTGGAGGGGTGGAGTACACGTTCTTTGTATGCTGTGTTACACCTGTACTAAGCGCCCCCCCTCACATCCATCTATAGCATGAGTCACACTGCAAATACAGAGGATGGAAAGGAAGAACACGTTTTATTGTTTGCTGTAAAAGAAAATGAAATCAGTCGCTGTACTTTCTGATGTAAGCTAAGTTGAAGGGTAGAGAAGCAACAGTTCCAGCTTTTTTTTTGTTGTTGTTTTTCTGTTTAACACATTCAAAAACTCTCAAACATACAGAAGTCAGGTAGATCCAGGCGTAACCATTCAATGAACTGATCGGAGTTTTTGCAGAAAGGAGGCCTGTCTATGTTTGATGAGTACAGGGGACATTTTTTTGTTTTGTTTTTTTTTGTTTGTTTTTTTACAAAAGGCATACTTGTGATCTCCAATCATATAAGGACAAAAGTCCCCCACCCAAAAAATCAGACTGCTTTATTCTTTGAAATAAAATACTTGTTTCTTTTTTTTAATTTACCTATCTTCTACTTATTATTTGGGACAAGATCCCTTTTCTGAGGCCAGCTGTGAGACATAGTCCCTCCAACGTGTCCCGGGTCGTCCCCTAGGCCTCCTCCCGGTGGGACGTGCCTGGAACACCTCCTAAGGAACTTCTCCAGGGGATGAGCTACTAAAATACAATGATCAAAGTGTTTTTCTAACAATATCACACATTTCACCATAAATTATTTTCTAATTGGGGATTTTTGGCCCTGATGCAGAAAATTAGATACTGTTGATCTAATATCATTGGAACTTTCTGAAGGATTAGTTATCTGTTGGCAACAAATCATTTTGAGACAAAGCTTTTTTTTCTGGTTACAAGGATTCAAACTTTAATCTCTGATTTGGTCTAAAATCAAAAAGGGTCAAATAAAATTACTATTTTGAATAGATAGCATTATTATTGACTCAGAATGAAGAAATCAGGAAAGATTTCTGTGAATCCATCTTCTATAACTTGCTTGTGTGTTGAATCCCATGTGTTCATTTTAAAAAGTTTTGGATTTCATGTTACTGTTGCTTACCAAATCTGAAACATTTTCTGCTAACATCTATAATACGCCCATTTGGACAAGGACATTTTTCTATGTAAATAAACTGTTGATAATAGCTCCACAACTTGAAAACAAAAACAAACAGCCTATTTAAATCTTAGTATACGGGCTCTGCAGCTAACTTGCTGAGAGATGAATCTATCAATTATCAACAGGTGCTTTATAGCAAACTTTCCTTTAACAGAATTCCCACTCTAGTTCTGTTTAGAGCATATTTGCAAAGGAAAATATTGTTTTTTAAAATGCAAACTATTTTTTACAGTTCTGGTTCAATTTGGATTCTGAACATGAGAAACGATAGATAGATAGATAGATAGATAGATAGATAGATAGATAGATAGATAGATAGATAGATAGATAGATAGATAGATAGATAAGACCTGATTTTTTTGTTTGTTTGTTTTTTACATTAGTTAACATTTTTATAAATGGAGCAGAAAGGAAGGGCGTTCATGCAAACCTAGAAAGCATCGGTTGGCAGCTTTCCACTCAAACAACTCGTCCCCCTTTTGCATAAAACAGCAGCTGGGCTGTTCCGTGAACGCACCTCCCTCTTCCTGAGTGGTTTTCCCACTTCTGCAGAAGCACCGAAACGTCTTTTTACAGCTGAGTGGGTTTAATCCGACTCACATCTGATTTGGTAGACCTGGGTCAGGACCCCACTGGAGCCAGTCCGCTTTAACATCAACCGTTTTGCGTGGACGCTGCGTGGGACCCTTTCCAGCGCGGCACTCAGCCCCCTCACACGGACTTATCCACAGGACGGGGTCTCAATCTAAAACAAACACCCCCCTAAGTCACTTCCACTGGAAAAAAGGAGCAACAGGTCGAGGAGAGAGAAGCTCACCATGCCGACCAAGAGCCAGTATCTGCGCCCACGGCTCTGCACGCTGCACAAGGGGGACAACGGCTACGGCTTCCACCTCCACGGAGAGAAGGGCAAGACGGGGCAGTTCATCCGCTTAGTGGAGCCCGACAGCCCGGCAGAGTCCTCGGGGCTCCGAGCCGGAGACAGACTGGTGTTCGTGAACGGCGCTGAGGTGGAGAGCGAGAGCCACCAGCAGGTGGTAACCCGGATAAGAGCCACCGTGGGCCCGCTGGAGCTGATCGTGGTGGACCCGGACACGGAGCAGCTGCTGAAAAAGCACAACCTGAAGTGTCTGAAGGAGTACGTGGCCGAGGGGCTCCCTTTACCTTTAGATGACGAAGAGGAGGAGGAAGAAGAAGAGGAGGAGAAGGAGGCTGTGGAGGTGGAGGTGGAGGTGGAAGTGAAGGAGGACACGGAGACAGAGGGGACAGAAAACGGGGACGTGGAGGTGGCAGAGGTGGAGGATGGAGAGGAGGTGGTGGAACAGGAGGAGGTGAAGGTGGATGAGGAGGAGGAGGAGGAGGAGGAGATGCCCAGGGAGCTCACACCGGTCCCGGTGTTACCTGACAGGAACGGAGAAGTTCATGAAGAGGTGGAGAAGAAACTGAGTGTCAACTCTGAGAAGGTGAGTTAAGAACAGTAGTCATCCACCTGCAGGGAAGAAAACCTGGTTATCATCCACCTGCAGGGA
>JAUZNJ010028138.1:0-16298 GCA_034780135.1 Jordanella pulchra
TATATATTATACCAACACAGCTGTAAGTCAACCAATAAAAGCCAGGTGACATTCTTCTGCCTCATATGAACAACATTCAAATAAAATCAAAGTGTTTTAGTATTTTCTTACCAGAGGCGCTGGAACAGATGAGGTTTTGTTCTCTGGTTTGTCTGGATGTGACTTCCTGAGCAGGAGCTCTCAGCATCCACCCAGCAGCATCCTCTTCCTCACTGACAGCCTCCTCAGCAGGCACGCTGTAGTAAAGGCTGTGCTCCTCCCCCCCCTCCCTCCCTCCCTCTCCCATTTAACTAAACCTGTCGACTCTCATCACGTCGCCACTGAGGCAAAAATGTTGATGCCACAACTCTCGGCAAAGTGAGTTAAAAGAGAGGCAGAAAAAAAGCACTTTGCTGCTTCATTTGAGTTTAATTCTAGAGAACTTGGAGCTGGTCTATGATAACATTTCCAAAGCTGACACTTCAGAGTCCTACATTTATGTTTTTTTTATCTTTGTTGAATTATTAAATCATCAAAACAACATATGATCCATTCTTATGTGTTTACTCTGTTTTAAATCCGCCGACAGTCCAACTGTAAAAGCTTTAACTTATTGCCCTTAGCAGAGGTGGGTAAAGTACTGCAAACATTTGTGCTGAAGTAAGAACAGCTTTATTTCATCATATTTTTACTGAAGTAAAAGTAACTAAATGGAATTACTCGAGTATGAGTAAAAAAGTATTTGGTAAGAAGGCTACTCATGTACTGAGTAATTGATTTACTTTCTTCAGAACATCTGATTTAATGTTTTGAAAATGAACTTAGTTTAAGCAACATTAGAAGTTACATGCAAATTTTGGTGTTTTGAGGAATGAGGTAAAATTAAGTATATAACTTTAAGCAATAATTTCAGGTGGAAAAACCTGTTTTCAAAATGTATTTTTTCAGATATTTTTTACGGTTAGACCTATGAAGTCATTACTAACACTAAGTTACTTCAATTCAAAACAGTTTATTTATATAGTGCCAATTCACAACATGCTGTCTCAAGGCATTTTACAGAGACAATACAGATTGGTTCAAAGTTTCTGTCAAGGAGAACCAGTTGATTACATCCAGTCATTGATTTCTAGGACAAGCTATTCTTGGATGAGTTTACGGCAACGATCTTCGCTTGCATCCTGTCATTGACTCTTCAGCAATCCCTCGCACAGAGCATGCATGAAGTGACAGTGGAGAGGAAAAACTCCCTTTTAACAGGAAGAAATCTCCAGCAGAACCAGCCTGACTGGAAAAAATTGAAATGTCAGTCATTTTTTCTTAAAATAAATGCATTTTTTTTTAAATTGAGCAGCTATGGAATAAAACAATTTACATTTAAAATAAGAAAAAACAACTGCAGTCTTATTTCAAGTGCATTATATCCAAATATCTTATATTAGGAGTAAAAATACTAATTCCATTGGCAGATCATCCTATTTAACTACTCAAATTAAGGGTAAATACGCTTATTTTAAGAATTTTATACTCAATCTTAGATTGTCTTTGCAGTGCTTAGTGTGAGTTTTTTCCTTTGAGAGGAAGAAGGGAATGTTTTGTGTAGCTGCAGTCATCATTGGTCTTCTATGAAATTAGAGAATAAAACACTATTCAACCCATTTAATTTAATAATTTCCATAATGTGCAAGACCATAACTGATTAATTTAGACAGGATAGATGTATAAATACGTGTGTATTTTAATAATCAAGGGTGTCATGAAAATCTATTATGTTTTGGTTGAATTATTTGGAAAATCAAATGTTTTGTTTATTTTCCTGTTGGTTGAGTGATTATTGTAGACTGAACCTGCAGATAGTTCTGGTTCTGCCTCAGGGCCTCCAAAGAGTGACACACCCATCCTGTATTAACTACTTTAAGCTGCATGTATATGAGTTCATGTTTTTGTTTTTTTCATTAATGAAAAAAAATGTAAAGAGGATCAACAAAATATTGACTTAAAGGTAAGCCACACATTTCAGACTTTGATTTGTGACAAACATAATGATTAGAAAATGAAACCCAGTCTCATTTCTTCTGCCTCCAGGGAAATAATACTTATGCATAGTTTCTATTATCCATGATAAATCAAACCTTCCCCTAACCACAGGTTCTATTCAGAGGCACAGAAAACTGTGCAATCTCTCAAAATAAAACCCATTTCTATGACTTTTGGTTTCTTTATTCAGTTTTCTCTACTCTCATATCCCTAAACAAAATCAGTTACTTGCAGAAGAAGAACAATTGACATGGTGGGTGGGCCTACAAAGCTTGACTAAAATGTAGGCCACACTTTGCAGATTTTTATTTATGACAAAAATAATGAAAAAAGAATGAAAACCAAGTTTCAATTTCTTTTTTTTCTGCCTCCAGTGAAATAAAACTTGTGCAGAATTGATCCATAAATGACAGAAACAGAATCGATTTACCTAAGGTCCAGATTTCATTAGTATCAGATTGTCCCTTCATCAAAACCGTTCATGAACCAGTAAAAATACTGCTTAATTGAGACGAGTCTTCAATACATTAACATCAATACTCGACTGCACCGTTGGCAGGGGTAGAACAAATTAGACAGAGTTCAAGCTAATCTTTACTTCCTTTAAGCATCTAAATCTGACATCTTACACTAAACTGCATTTTCATGAGTGACTTCGATTTTTTTTAAAAGAACACTATATATATAAAAATAAATATAAATAAAGTAAAACTTTTTTACTGTCATGATAATGTACGTCTAAGATTCTTATCTTTACCTCTTAACAATTTCCAGTGGCTTCCTGCGCAGAAAATGCTTGCTTTCAATCTCCATATCAGCCCACTTTACTTAACAGATCTATTTTTAGGATTTTTATTATCCTCAAGATGCACGTATTATGTGCAACACAACAGAAATCCAATAGCTTTGCTGCGATGTGCAATTAGTGCCCATGCTGATTATGTAATTCTGTTATTCGGCTAAGAGATAACCTAAAGGCTTTCTGAGGCGCGTCCGCTGCAGGGACAGGGCCAAACACTGTTACTGTTACACATGTAGAGGGGGAAACATGACATGTGATCTGCATCTTTGTTTCGCGGTATTGACAGCAGATCATCATCAGCGGGGCCACTTCATTTGTCTGCAGGTTGAGCTGAAGTTGAGCAGCTGCTGGTAATTCTGTTCAACGGAAGCTGGCTCACGTCTGCCCTCTTGTGGCATTTTTACTGTACTGTTTCAAAAAAAAAACATGTCAGGATACCCCAAACCTGTTCATCTAATTTGCAAAACATGTTGCACCAACTAGAATATCCTTTCAAACTTTGACGAGACAGATCGACCTGCAAAAGCTAAATGAATCAGAATATAATGATAAAGTGAAGATTAATGATTTATATTATTATTTATAAAAAATATCTAAAGCTGTGTATTGAGAAAACAGTCTCCATTTTATCCCACTTGTCACAAGAGCTTGTTTCATGCTCCTAAATCTACGCTGTGTTGAACCAAAGGATCTTTGCATGTTCATCTCAGTATCCCACGGTCTGCCTCATACCTGCTTGTTTTAATTGGTAAAAACACTACTGTTCTGCAAATGTTAGCTGAATGCTATACGTTTTCAGGGGAAATAATACAGGAAGAAATATTGAAACCATGTAAAAATTGGACTAGAAATTCATTTAAGATTGACTTTTCTATAAAGCTATTTGATTCTAGACAGTGAAGTTTGAAGTGAGCTGATTTCTTAAATCAACTAAGTTTTTTTTACATACTTGCTTTCAAGTATACTGTGCTTTAATACATAAATATATCTATAAGGAGAGAGATGGATACAAAACTCCAGGAAACTGTGTTTTAGTATTTTTTAAAGGTTTGGAAAATAAGTATTTGCTGCAAACAAGTAAGATGTCTGATCTTCACAGACCTTTACTTTTTTTTAAATAACTACCTAAAAAAAGCATAATAATATTTCCAGGACTTATGAATTATACGACACTAAGTCCTTTGGCTGCTGGAGATGTTTTATGGCTTCTTCTATGACCATTTAAACTCAATTCATAATATGGATAAAGAAAAACTTCAGAACCTTTTTTGGACACATAAATGTTTTTGACTGTTTTAAGAAACAGACGATGTAGCTGAAGAAGCTAAAGGGGGAAAAAAATCCTGATTATATGTAATTTTTAATTTTAATGACTTTGTTGTTCCACAAAACATCGTAATAGATGTAGAATCTTGGTAAGTGTATTTTACTGTATCTATTTACCATTATATTTTTTCTCTGTAAATAATTGGACCACATTTTTTTATTTTAACGTGTTTTATAATCTTTTATAAAAAAAAACAAACCATCTAGGATCAAATGCTGTAGTTTGCACCTTGCTCTAGACAGGTGAATTGATGTAGAAATTGTGATGTTTCTGGGCCTTTAGTTGAGCTAGACTCGTTTTCCTGATTGTCTCTTTAAACAGAAAATGGCTTTAATTCATTATTTTCTAACAGTGATTTTTAAATAAAAAAAACAGCAAAAAAAAAAAAATAAATAAAAAACCCACACAGATGTGTGGCAGGCAGCAAAAACGTCTTGTTAAATCATAGCTGTATCCTGGAAGCCTCTCAGACGGGTTTAGAACATCTTGGGCAGCGTGTTGATGATGCAGGGGCCCTGAGGAGGAATCCTGAAAAGGTTTGGAGGAGCAGAGTGACAGAGAGCAGAGCACGGATGAGATGAAGGGCCAGAGTTAATTACAAACGACAGATAAATGCCAAACTCATGACCACGCATGCTGATAGCTCCAGGTTAGTGACGTGTGAAGGATTCACGGGGGCGTGTTTTCTGACGGCCTTAATGAATTCTACGTGTTCCTGTTCAGCAAGGTCAGGGTAACTCAGGGTAACGGGCTGATGGTTCACTCTGTTCAGCCTTCTTGTGCATCTATAAGGAGGAATTGGTACTAAATAAACCTTCATTTACATTTCATACCATCTATAAATGTTTAAGGATGAGGTTTGAAGGGTTAGGCTTGGAGTAATTCAGATTCCTCAAAAGACAAAGTTTGATCTTCATAGGTAAAGTTGACCTTGAAAATGAAATACTTTGAAAATCCTCAGACTTTGTGATTTGTGTTTGATTTACAGCTCACTGCTCACTGAACGAATGAAATAAATTTCATTTAAATCCGGAGTTTGTATTCATGTGTAAAACAAAACCCAGAATGACCTAAAATATCTAATTAGCACATAAAAACCACATTTGATTCTGTATCTAGAGTTCTCTGCCTTTTACAAAGTGCATTACAGAATAACGTCTCAATACTCGGGCATTATTCAGACCTGGGATATTATTAACATGAAATATCAATACCTCAGTGGTGGGTTGTGCCCTGGGGCTCAGGGCAACCATAATGGAAAAGAATGACCTTGCAGGGACTGTTGTAAAACCCAGTGTGACCCTAACAGATAGAAACACACTGCACTTTTAAAACAACCAGAAAAATCCAAGTTTTACAGTTAATATTCAAGTTCAAATTAAAACTATAAGCGAATCAAAAAGACGAGAGACGGAGCGTTAACAAGGCATGAGCGAGCCGTTTATTGTTATGGAGGAAGTTAACATGGTTAACTGTATTGAGAGTCATACAATACACCTCTAAAGCTCGGTGAGGTTCCTCCCCGTGTCACAGGGAGAAAAGCTGCAGGAATATACATACAGTATATTTTATTGGCAAGTAGATATGTTTTAGTAAGTACATTCTGTTCTACTTGGTGTTCATGTACAATATACATGTTTAAAAATATAGTTTGCTTCAGGATCCTGTTTTTTTTTTAATTAGATTTTGTTCAGGATGTTCATGATGAAAGAATTCACATTTAGTTTTTACAGGATTTTAGATGGCGCTGGAGCTTGAAGGGCACAGTTTGCTTCGACAGCCGCTTTACACACAAACGCATAGAAGGCACCTCTATGCATTAAAATTGCTTTTGTGATTCTTGAAGAGTAATCGTCTGGGAAGAAAAAAAAAAAAAAAACATGGGGAAAGCATCTGAGAACACAAGCACACAACACACAGAAAGCAAGCACTCTAGAAGAGACTAGACGAGAACGGAGGCATCCTCTGGATGATATAACGGCATACGGTACACCACAGCACAGAGCATCTCTATCAGAGGATGGCTGGTTGAACACTGAAAGAAACACTTCGAAGCTGGAGCGTCCTTCAGCAGAGAGGGCCTGTCCTAAAGTTAAAGGGAAGCTGTGCTGCACTGGATCCGTGGTCGTGTAGAAACGTCTCGAAAGGCAAAGAGCACAGCAGCTTCCTCTTTCTGCCCCCCCTCCCTCATTCTGAGTCAGCGCTGTAACAAAAAGTACAACCACAATACTGCAGTTTCTCAAGGCGGAAAGATGGAAAAGCAAGTACAGCAGAGTTTAGTCACACGACAGGGGGGGGGCTGGTGACTGCCCTGCAAGTTACAGCTGAGTGTGAAGAGTTTGACATTTCAAAAGAAAGGAAAAAAAAATACTCATTACACAAAGTTTCAGAAAAACCATCTATATAGATGCTGACCGTTAACCTGATATATAAAACTACAACTTCCTCATGAAACCACTTCTTATTTTTAGCCTCATATGTACCACAGCTCTACAATTCTCAGTCAGTTTGTAATAAGCGGAACTTTAATACAACTAAATATATATGTTGATCTTATATAGTTTGAAACTGTTGATACAGACAGAACTACGAAGCTTGCCTGTGTTTTCTAGATGCTTTTTAGTTCAAGATCACTCCAAATGTGCTAATAATGATTTGGGGGTCACAGGCTAATCAGTTGCTTCTGTGGTTAAATTTCCCGTCTAAAATATGCGGCACCCACAGACGTGAAGGACGAGGATTTCTGAAACTGCTGACTCTTCTCAACAGCCTTGCCATCAACATACTAGGGTGAATTTTCCTGCTTGTTGAAACGCCGGGCTATCATTTTTTCCTGATAGTGGGACAAGTCATTGTCCAACCTGCTCAATGTAGGCCGTCCCCCATTATTAGGGTGCCGGGTTTTCAGTCAGAGTGCAGATTTTTATTGTGGTTTTGCAACTGTCTCGATACACATAAAAAGTGGGCTAAGGAAGCAGCTATGTGGAAAACCGCTTTTAAAGAAAAGCGCCAAGTTGCTTATAAGTTAGCGAGAAAATCCAGGATATAATTATAAGGTGTCATTAAATTCTGGAACACATTTGAAGGAGAAGAAAGAAAAAAAAAAAAAAACATTCAGGCAAACAACTGAATGAATGCAAGTCCTGATAAATTGAAAACGTCCTTTTAAAAAAAGTCAAACTTTCTTTTTTTAACACTAGAAGTTGAAATGTCTCCCTAAATGGTTACAGTTGTGTTGCACATATATGTGCATAAACCGATTTATTCATCCGACTATAATAACATCAGTGACTCATCTATGTTTTAGTAGCTAAGAGATGTGCAGTTGTTTGGTTAAACTTAGTTAAGTTTAGGCGGTGTTCACAAAAAGGCAATGGTACAAAACAGGCATGTCTTTAAAAAAAAAAAAAACAAAAAACAAACATGAAATGCACTAAAAAAAACTTATAGAAAAAGAAATTCTGGTAACCATAAACCTGTGGCAAAGCCGGCAGGTGAGATACACAACAGATTCCCCTGAATGCTCAGTATGTCAACATACTGAGCGTGACAGAAATGCAGGCCGCGTGGTGACTCCTCACTACACCCAAATCAGACCGTTTATAAAAAGCTGGTTCAAGACTGAAACTGCTCTGCTGCTAAAGAAGATGCAGCGTTAAGGATGACCGGCTTCAGCTAAGGAATGATCAACGAACAGACCAACGCCATCGACAGCAAGTCTATTTAAACTAGAAGACAAAAAGAAAACTGATCATTTACACTCGAAATAAGTTTCATTCGAGTGTATTTGAGATGGTTCGACAACCACAAACACAAAACCCTCATTTTAGAAGTCACAGGGTTATAGATCTAAGTTAATATGGAATATTATTATTTTTAATTATTATTACATAGATCAATAGATGGTTACTTTTGCCCTATAATCCAGAAACCAACATCTTCCTGTATTAAAGGCTAACCGGTTAAAACAAAAAACTGTCCACATAAAGCAGCTAAAAATAACTGAAGAAAAGAGAAAACTCACTTGTGTGTTTGGTTCAGACCGTTTCCAAGAACCTCCTCACATCTTTCTAAACGCTCTATAGAACTTTGGTTAATAACGAAAAAAAGAAATGGAGAAAAATACAAATGGGTGAAGGTTAGCTGGGTGGTTGTCCCTCCCTCAGCAGCGCTTGTTGGGTGCCATCCCTAAGGCGGAGCTGGAGTTTAGCAGGGTGACGCGTTTGGCTTTTTAAAGGCTCCTCTGATGATCACAGTGGTTAATTCAACTTGAGGGAAAATGGTCGAGAAGAAAGCGCAACAAAATTATGAGCCGGCCATCTGGTCTCCCTCAGGTTTTAGTTGTGTGTGGTGTTGTCCGTTGTCCCCCCCCCCCATACGTGGTCAAGTCTCAGGCGTCAAGGTGTAGCTGGCAAAAACTGTCCAGATCCTGGAAAGAATACAAATAAATAAGAAAACTCATTAGGATAATTTCCTTCAAATTCCAACTGAATAGAAAACAGAACCTGCTTATGATTTCATATAAATCATTTATTCCCTTTAATTGAACCAATGTGTTTGTTAAATTGCAATAGTAGGTTGAAAACACAAGTGTTACATTTCCTAACGCTATGAATGGTTTATAGGAAGGACATCATTTCCAAATGTTGTCCTTAGAGTGAGGACTGCTTGTACCAAGGTGAGGATGGTTAGTTAGCTACCCACAGCAGGATAAAAAACTCAAGCTAGTCGTTTTAACCAGCAGGTTGGGATAGAGAAAATCTTTGCGAGTTAAAGGGGCAGAGATTTCTCACAGCATTATAAAGATATTACCGTACTTTCTGGATTATAAGTCACTCCAGAGTAAACGTCGCACCAGCTATAAAATGCATAGTAAAGAAGAAAAAGTCACGCTGGATTATAAGTCGCATTTTTGGGGGAAATGTATTTGATAAAATCCAACACCAAGAACCGACATGTCCCATGAAATCTTCATCCTCGGTGTCACTTTTAAACGCCTCCGCGGTGGAAGATGCGCCGCTTCCTCTTCTACTTTTGTTTCCTTCATGTCAGTAAGAGTAGCCTCTGCTTTTCATCAGTCCCTTACAAGTTTCTCGCTCAATCCAACTTTCTTTCTGCTGCTCAATTAGCGGCTGCTTATTTTTCTACCTGCACCTTGTAATTGCAGAATATGATTTTCTTTTCGGTGCTGTTTAGGATCTCTTCTCAGTTGTTTTTATAAGTTACCACCAATGTTAAAATGATCAAAACAGGCCTAGAGCATCTTTTTGTGGTTTAGTGTGAAAATAAGTGTGAAATGATATAATAACGTACTAATAATTTCACAAAAAATGGCGACTTATTGTCCGGTAAATACGGTACATGAATTAACCAGCCTTGTTGTGCCTTTGATTATCTTGTTTTTCTTTTATCATCTCTCTTGAGAGTATAAAGGACGTTCTTATAAACTTTGAAATGAACGTACTAATCCATCAGAAATCTGGGGAACCATGTTGATGAGTTGGGATCTGAGAGTTCGGCATTTCCAGGAAAAGGGCCTCAAGTAACTTTAGTAGAAATCGAACACATTTAGAAAAGCACATCACTTTGGACGGGTCTGTCACTTAAAACCTGATTAAAACAGACCAAAGTTTGTGGTTGTAAAAGGAAAAAATACAACAAAGGTACGACTCCAAATCAGAGGCAAGGAATTGGTTTGTTGTGCTTTATCGGTGTAGTTTAGTAATGATGCATTTCAGATCACATGCATTTGATAAAACATGGTAAAATGTGTAGAGTACCTACCTGGAACTGATAGTCCTGGAATTAAAGGTGAATCTCATCTAAAGGTCTTCTGCTGTTGCATCAGGCCCACGTTCTCATAAACTCTGGAGCTGTCATCCCTCATCCTGACCAAAGCAACAGAGTTCAGTGAGATACAAACGCTTTGGAGAAATGATATGAATGTTACTGAAACAAACCCAAACCTCTTAGCTTTACTCACTCTGTGCAGACGGGCGTAGGAATGGGTGAGCAAAGAGGTAAAGGGCTCTGCTCTCCACCAGCTAGGTCGGACAACGAGTATTTAATGTTGGTGTACTCCCGTCCTTTAATTTTACTTTTCTGCAAAGGAGACAGAACAAAATGGTAAACAAACAGAAGAGAGACAAAACGGAGCCATGATGCGACTTTCTGCAGACCTGCTCCTCTTCTATGCGTCTCTGCAACGTTTCTATGTAATGCTGCACAGCCATGTAGATGAATCTGTACTGCGCCTCAGTCTGCACCATCCCTGAGCGCTGCGAACGAACCATCTGAATGGTCTTTGGCACATCGATGTCACAGTCCACCCCTGCAGCAGGACACCAACACTTAGTTTCGCCTCTTTTTATGATGTAATGAGACAACCTGTTTTTAAGCTCCGATCCTCAGAGTATGAAACTATGAAAGCACTGATGGGCAGCAGCGCCGTTACAAGCTGTAGCGTCGCCGTTTTGTACATAAAATAGGTTTTCGGTAGTGAAGCTGCTGGCGAAGCACCTGGGTGGCGTCCACAGACGCTTCAAGCTACATCTTCCTGGGAGTATAGCCGCCCTTTAACTTTGCATTTCTATCATCCTGGTTTCCACTTTAAACTGTGATAAAAAGATCCAGGAAAATCATCTAGTGCAGCCGGTTGGTACCAGATCAGCTGGAGAAAGGGGAGGAGGCAGAGCTGTCTGCACGTCTAAGACGTCACACATAAAATTAAGGAAACACGTTAAAAAAAAAAAAAAAAAAAAAACGGGGCCAATAAATATTCCACTAAACACAGACGGCTCCACTGCAAGACTACATAATCCACGACGAAATATAAAAGTCTCTTTAAAATAAGGAAAACTTCCTGTGGTTTTCTCAAGCAGTTGGTCTCACCTTTTTCTCGGATCACATCTATCAGGATGTCGATCACTATAAACGTCCCCGTCCGTCCGATCCCTGCACTGAGGTGAAAGGAAGAAAACAGTCAAAGGAAGGAAACAGTCATAGTGGATGTCATTTCTACCGCTTTCTGCAATGATTTTCTCTTGAATGAAGTCATTCTAGTGCAGATCTGTGAGCACCTGCAGTGCACTGTTATGGGTCCTGCATCCAAAATGCTCTCCTGTTTTAGGTTGACCTCCTCCAAGAAGTCCAGCACACCACCTGGGTCAGTGGGGACGCCGTGGTCCGGCCAGGTTCTGAAGTGATACTGCCACACTGTGCGCTCTGTGTTACCCTGAAATTATTTTAAAACCAAACAAGCATCACAGGATCAGGAGACATCCCACAGGATTCACACAGGAATTCTTACACTGAATTTAATACCTTTGTAAAACCAGTAAAAAGATCTTTTATACAACCAACACAACTATAAAAAAACAAACAAAAAAAACAATAAAGGTTCAGAAATGTGCAGTTAAGAAAGTTTAATATTTAACAAAATGGCAGTTCTAATAGAAAAAGTCCACATTTCTGGACTAACATTTTTTTCAGACCCAGTTCTTTAACCATCATCTAAAACTGATTTAACCTTTGTAAAAACTTACAGTTTCTTTTCTTAAGTCAGTTCTGGCTTTGTAACGTTCCTATAAGCGGAACTAAACGTTGTTGTGCTGAACAGGCTATGCTAGCATTCAGACCACTGATATTTATCTGCCGCACATAGTTGAGTGGACATAATGTGAGCCTACATTATCCAGCATACCCATCCCAACATTTCTCAAGACAAAACATCTTCATTTCCCAAACTGCCAAGTTCGCCTTCTAGCTTTAAAAAAAGATTAGAAACAAAGTCCAGTTGGACACCTTGCTCCGTTTCTTCTCCCAGAGGAAACAGAAAGCAGTTGAGAAGCTGCGGGTCCAAACAGCTGTCTGCTCTGAGGGGTGTCCCTGCCAGATACTGTCTATGGATCCTTGTTAGCTTGGTGTCATATTTTAAAGAGCTTGACATGAACACTCGTTCCTGATCAGTGCAGTGAGACACGGCCGTTAACACTGTGCAGGTCTTACAATGGTAGCTTGCAGAGACATTGGCGGGTATGTTAGGGGCTGTTTATTTGGAGGTCAACAGTTGGACAGGGTAGCTTTGTTTGGGTGTGTGTGTGTGTGTGTGTGTGTGTGGGTGTGTGTGTGTGTGTGTGGGTGTGTGTGCGTGTGTGTGTGTGGGTGTGTGTGTGTGTGTGTGCGGGGGGCACCGACTCGTCTTTACATAACTGCTGTCTCAGGTCCTTCCATCACATAAAAATCATATAATGTAAACTGGATTCATTATTTATTTTAGCACGTATGCATCCAACAAATGGGAGGAAAAATAAAATTTACAATTAGACATTTATTAAAAAAAAAAAAAAAAAAAAAAAAAAAGACATACATTTCTTTTTTAAATCAGCCTTCATTTTTGTCGATTTCATTCACTTCCTTTAAAAACTCTACGGATACCCTGTAACAGCAGCTCACCTGACCAACCTTGGACAGCTTCAGTTCTCTGAGAATATAGTCATGAGCGTTTGTCTCCCTGACATTGCGAACACGCATGGCCCCGTACTCCTTCAGAGCAGACATCTCCGGCCAGTACTTCACACACTTACTCTGTGAAAATAGATTATTTTAATCCTGTTGGAAATCTGACCAGTTAAAAAATGAGCAGGATTTAATTGCCACTGCTAAAATAAATAGATATTTCATGTCAATGGTTTTTAGCTTACCTTCCCTCTTTCCACCTCTTTGGTGGTCATAACAATGACTCGAGAGTTCTCCTGAAAAACCATCCGCCAGAAGTCACTGATGGTGTTCTGCAAACAGCCCTGAGTGGCGATGTAGCTCTTCTTCGGCTTGGCGTTGTTGCACTTTGTGTCTGCTTCCGGCTGCAAAACATTCAAGACAAGAAACCGAAATCAAATCCACCAAGACTGCAGAAAGAACTCAAAATGAAATGACTTCCTAAATAAAGTCATATTCAATAAATCAGATTATTTGTTCCAAAAATGATGGTAAGTCAAGTCTTACTGGTCTGATGTAATGTTCTAACCTAAACCTTGTTTTTGTTATCTTTAAATCATTATAACACAAACAAAAGCTTAAAAATCTCTTCTATGTTCAATTAAATCCAAATAATAATATTTTTACTGAGTGAAATGATGTCTGTCATTGATTATTAAATAACGTCCATCTATTCATTCATTATTGAATATGACCTTACAGCTGTTACAACACATTGTGTTTGTGAATGTGGGGACCTGGAGAATAAAGTGACTTAATACTGACAGCAGATACTACCATGATAATATTGGCGTTGATGTAGTCAGAGCCTGCCTCGCTGGCGTCTCCATCATTCAGCACTACTCGCGTGTGGTCGACTGTCAACACAAACAAAAACAAACCCGTTAGGTGCCGCCCAGATACCTCCTGACTCGGGACGCTCCGATTGTTGTCCGGCTTACTCACAAGGCAAAATGTTTTTGTATCTGTTCTTGTTTTTGTTTTCTGGTCGTTGACCATCTTTGCGACTGTAGAGCAGTTTGCATTCTTGCTGCTGCAAAGTCTGGGTGGAGAGAAAGGAGCGAAAAAAAGCCAAAAATAAGTCCACCATTAAAATAATATATATATGCTAAACACTGAGCCTTAATGGCAACCAGTTTCTCATCTCCTTAACAGCTAATCCTACATCATCTCCTCAGATCCCCTTGGGTCCTCTCATCTGCTTCAAGTCCTACCTGTTCTCACAAATTCACAACAAGCGCCAAAACATAACGCATACAGGAGGTTAACAAAAAACAAGGAACTGACTGAATATCTGTTATGTCTGGTGAAGTTTGGTGTTTGCTAATATTACTGATGCAACATTTCTATGGAAATCAAACCACATTAACATGAAAATAGCCTTTTATACAGAAGATTTTCAACTACAAACTGCTTAGAATCCATGTTGCTGCCAATTTTACTCCTGATTTTAATCAATGACATAAATGATCAATGTACTTTTATATGATGGTTGGGTACATTGTTTAACTACCAGCTTCTAATTCCAGTAATAAAAAAGGACGTGTCATTAAAACTTGTTATTTATGATGACCATAGTTAATAACATTCATATAAAAAAAAGAAAACCTATGTTAAGGTAAATGCTTTTGTGGTCATCTCTGAAAAGGGCCTTGTCATGTACTACGACAACCAATCCCTACGCTAGTAGCTCACTCTGGTTCCATTCAAACGTCTTCCCATTAAACTATGGCTCCCTGTTTGCTTCCTACCTTTCATTTCTGTGTTTTACACATCATTTTTTCATCATAAAAAAAATAAAGGTTTTATGTATATTTACCTTAATAAGCCATTGTGAACAAAAATACAACATGTGCACGTAGACAATGTGTAAACATAAAGTAGTGCTACGTATATTATGTCTACTGGAGAAGAACTGAAGCCAGCTGAGTTAGCAACACTGAGCGGTGGTGTGAAAACAAAGAGAAAGTCCAAAGAAATAAAAGACACAAAGAGGGTGAAGATACGAGTAGTGCTCAGAATACAGTATGAACATAGAGGCTAAAACTGTAGAAGCATTTAGATGTTAGTGGATGCTTGAGTACACAGCCTCACTGCTACTAGTAACAGCAATACTATTCTTCAGGTCCTAATATGGTATGTGCTTCGTGTAAAAATGATTTTCAGATTAACAAAGGACTAAATAAACAGCATCAGGGAAAACGCTCAACATGTGTAGCATTTTTCTTGTAGATAAACACAAGCTTTATTTTTTTTTTTAAATGGTTCTTGTACAACATGAAGACTTTTTAAAGATTATGGAGTCGCAGAAGTATTGGTAGTAAAGCAACAAGTCAGGTTTCAGTTGCCTGTATGATGAAGCACATTTTATTGTTCAGCTGAATCGTGTTCTTTTGCCTGAAGACGCTAAAACGCAACCAATAACATGTTTAAACGTGTTCAGCTAATATTTACTTTATGGCAGCAATAGTTCTATAATTGGCCACTATGACTAAATAAAATTCATTTCCACCAACATGATCCAGGAAAACATCCATTCATTACTGCATCAGAAAAGGCTAAACTTATTTGTTCAGTATAATGCAAAATCAATTACCTCAAACTCTTCCCAGAAGCCTTGTTTGACCTTGTCTGTGGCCTCCGCTAGTTTACTCAGCTCCCGAACTCGACTTTCAATCTCTGCTGCGTTAATCCGAGTCGTGTTGAGGGGCTGAGAAGGCAGGACAGAGAGTAGCTCATTAGGTTGCTAATGAGCAGGAACACAGCAACATTTGTGGACTGTTTGAATGGAGACAGAAGCAGACCTGTTTGAGCTGAAGGACAGTGCCAAGGGTTTCCACCATGGGGTTTTTCTTGTAGTGTTCCACCAAGTCTGTCAGGGAGTCAAACTTCTCCCCTCCACCAACGTCGTACTTCAGGTCAGTCTGAGCAAGAAAAACCAAAAGTAATCACACAAATTATTACGAAATCCAATTTAAAATTATTCCGTTTTACCAACAGTACTAAAAATATATTCCTGCTGGAGACTTTTAAACCAAGAACGGTAAAATCACATCATAAGACAATTCGATGGTAAAGTTTTTCCATTTGTTTAGAACGAGAAATAATATGAAGGAAGGATTTCCTGTAGCAATAGATATACAGCAGTAGTTTGATCAGACGACTTTCTGCTGCTGGATTCTGCAGCATTCCTGCAACAAACTACTTGCAGGAAAAACAGATCAAGTGTTCAGCTGTGAAATAATGTACAAAGTCAGTGCAATACAAATAAGAGATGTCTGACATTATACATTGATCAGAATTTAAGCATCTTAAAAGCTGAATCACTAAACATATTTTTAGAATAAAGTATTAAACCTACAGTTGCTTTTAGTTGGGTTACAAGTAGGGCTGTAGTGATACAAAAATCTCACGATACGACACACGATATTCTGCTCACGATACGATATATATCGCAATATTCAACAAACGATACAATTCTATACACTTTTGCGATTTTCTGAACGATTCTAGAGGGACAGAGATTTTGGTGGCAATTTTGTGACTGTTATAGAGTTGGATTTAATTAATTTAACTGAAGACTGATTAAAAGCACCAACTACACAATACCTGGCTCTGGTTGGACATGGACAGACTTAAAGTCGACAGCTGGACAAA
>JAUZNJ010028139.1:0-13337 GCA_034780135.1 Jordanella pulchra
GTGTGTGTGTGTGTGTGTGGGTGGGTGTGTGTGTGTGTGTGTGTGTGTGTGTGTAAATGCCTCTTCTGGCTTCAAGGCCTTGTAGTCGTGTTCCACACAAACATGACACACACACACAGGCAGAGTCACACACACTGACTAGCATCCTGTTCTGCTTTTAGAGCCATTACTGTCAAACAGCTGTTAGCATGTCAGGAGCAGAAGTGTTGATGGAATACAGCAAAGGAGGGAGAGTCGCTCTGGGATAAACGGTCAGGGCCAATAAATAGATAGATAATTGGGTGTAGAGGACAGTGGGAGGGGGATGAGCAGTGGGTGGATGAATGGCACCGCGGGAGGAAGGTAAAGGAGGGGTGAAGGCCTGGGTTAGAGGCCTCTCTAAGTGAAGACAGATTGGTGCGGGTGTCGGAGAGGAACAGCCGTTTATTTGGCAGTCAATTATCAGATAGACCTGGTGGCCTTGCAGTCCAACAGCTGCTGCACTCATACTGTATGTATCTCATTTTAAACCGCTGGATCTGTATCAAAAAGCAGAAAACCGGAAAAACTGGGTAAGACTTTGGTGAAAAGTAGCACAGAATTTCACTATAGTTATTATGAAAGTACTGATGGTTGGTTCTTCTGTTTAGAAACGCAGCGGCTCCAGCTGTTTAGAACAATGGTTTCTATGCTTTTCTTATCTTTATCAAAGTCATCTTTCATAGAAAACTATAAATTCACACATCTAGTTTTTCCCATTTTGATGAAAAGCTAAGCAAAATAGCAAAAATAGAAATTCATGGATTAACAGCTTTGAATTGTATTAAAAAGATAAACTATAAACTATAAAAATATTTATCTTAATTATACTTTATATGAATCTTTGTACTTTGCTATTAATTACCGAGCTCACCTAACTGAATAAATATAATCACATTAAGGTGGGAATTTTGGAAACATCACTATGAGATTTTGCACTTGCAAGGAAAGATCTATTTATGTTTAGGCTCCTTAACTGCTGGTGATATTAAATTTAAAGACAATTCACTTAATCATCAAAGACATTTGGAGAAGAGTTGCTTTGTTGCAGGAAAAATAAGAGTAGAATAAAAAAAGCACAATTTTAGCAGCTAAGAAAACCTTGATCGCAGACAATGCTTTTCACAACATAACAGAGAAATTACCATAAACGTTAATGTATCTCTCTGACCACCTGCATGTTCTGGATGTTTCCCTGCTTCAATGCCTTTGATTCAAATCACTAAAACACTTCCTCGGTAGATCACCACGTTCTGCAGAAACGTGATAATGATTCATTTAAAGTAGCTGTGTTAAAGTAGAATGATATCCAAACCATTGCAGGACAGTGGGCTTGAACCTCTCAAAAACACTGAAGTACATAAATATTCACAAACCAATAAAAAGAAAAATAGCCACAACAGTGAATTCATAAGTAACAGGGAGTTTAAAAATTGTTTTGTATTGTCTAACTATTTCATAATGCATCATTAACGGAGCAGAAAGCAGCAAAAGCTCCACAAATGAATATGCTTTTAGGAACAGCCTGCAGGCTCATTAATTATTGTTCTTTTTTTCTATGTCTGTATTATTTTCTTTTAGGTATTTGGGTTTACAATTCCAGAGAAATTTAACAAATCAAAGTCAAGTCTACCTTCAGGAAGCCTGTCAATCATTGTCTCACATGCAATTATTCTACCATGTTGTCACTATAGGAACATAAGCAACAAGGATGGTTTCTGTTGAAACCTGACTCTACAGCATCATGTTTTCAATGCAAAAAATACCCCCTCCTGTGCAGTTAATTGGTACAGATCAGCTGGAAATCGACAAGGAGAACATGACGAGTGGCACAGCATTCTGTTATAAATTCTAGCTTTTAACTTATCTTAATTTTAACTGTATTCTTGAATGAGTTCTGTTATAATTTAATAATCCTAGTCCCATCTTCCCTTCTGTGGAAAACGAAGGTGGCATTAAAATCAACCCTGTTGCATTGTCTCAGTAAAGTGCCTACAGATGACATGTGTTGTGATTTGGTGCTGTATAAAAAATGGAGCGAAAGTGAATTGAATCATTTGGAATCATTTGGAATCCAGACGGATTACAGTGTGTATGGCGGGTGTGAAAACGCAGCCAAACTATGGTGCAGATCAAAGGATACTCTGATCTATCAAAAAACGTTGATTGCAGTTTGTTCCAGGATTAACTTCATGCAGCAAATGCACAACACAGGTCATGTTGAACCTAAAATGACCTGTAAATCCATCAAATTTAATTCAAACCTTAAAACAATAAAACATGCATATTTTTAATACTGCATACAGTTATTGGTTATTATCTTGTTTAAAGTGTGAATATTAGATTCTATAAGTCATGCATAACAAACACCGAAGGTTTCAGTAGGGTCAGAAATAAAACTATTTTTTCCTAACCTCTCTACTTGCTTTATGTTTATTTGAACATACAGAGAGGAATGCAAAAGAGCTGCAGCAGAAATATAAGAGTATCTCTGTGTGCACTGATGAAAACTGGAACATTTCCTGATAACATAGTTAAGCAAATGTTTTGGGAATTTGATCATCACAACTTTTAAAAGCAGTAAATTTCACATGAGTTGTTTCCATAACTACAAGTATATGATGGGATCAAATTTCTCTTGCAATTAAAGCCAAATAATGTTTCCATATACTTGCTGCTGATGGGGAATTTTGTGAACAGATGTCAGTGAGTGAAGCAGCCTTGCAGACAATGTCAGAGGAGTTGGGTTTTCATTGGCTGCTGTGGGACTCAATGATGAAGCCTCATGTGTGCTATTCAACATTTAGCCTTGAGCTGAGAAGCTACACACAGGCGGAGTGTAAAAATACCCCAATACACACACACGAACACACACATACAAAGAGAAATACACACAAATTGACATGATTGCTGCCGACTGGAAGAGATACATGAATAGATGTGTTGTCCAAACCTTTAATTTCTCCATCGGTGACAGCAGAGATGAATCCAATTTAAGCAAAAACGATGGTGAATTTTGAGAAACTGGTAGCAAAAACATTAACGGCAGAGTGACATTTAGACACATTCAGATAAATAAAGAATCACATGTGGCTGAAATGGAACATAAACATTAAGAGGTACGGCGTAGTGTCAACTTAAAATGTTTGGAACAACAACACATACCACAGTCTTATAGAAGAGGCTGTCTAACACATCCAAGCAAAATCCGCTGAAAGAAAACTTCTGGTTTAATAAATGTTGTGTATGAGCCAAATATAAAAACTCACTGTCATAAACATGAGGAAAAAATTATATCATCCAACATATGTTTAGAGGGGTTATTTATTGCAGAAGTAGTGATTATTCTTTCACATAGTGAAATGGAACACAATGCACACAAACACGGAAAACACGGGAAACATAACTGGACATTTTCACACTGAGCCGATACTTAGGAGGAAACCAATAAAACACAGGTAGACTCTGTCCATGGTGCTGAAAACCAGAACAGGTCTTCAAGCTCAAAGCAAGTGGAAAAACACAAAGTCAAAACATCTTAATTTTAGTCATTTATTCATTTACAAATCAATAAAAGAAATAGAAAAAATAACTCATCAACATCCACATGTAACTTGTTATTGTGTTGCTATAGAAGCAAAGAGAGACAATGTTTGGGTCTTTTACATTATTATTCTTGCTCCAGATGTAGGGTCTCATGTCACCACTTTAATAAACTGGACAGAAGAAATGTCTACATTTTCAAAGGTTAAAATGGAAATCTAAAAAAAACACCTTAAAATGTATCAGTTTCAAAAGATGAAAATTACTAGGAAACAGATTAACAATTTTAATATAAATCAGTTTCTATTCATCGAAGCAAAGACCAATAACATGCTTATTTTTAATAGCATCCTTAATTCATATGTTCTTATTCTAAACAAGTTAAACTGCACAGCACTTAACTGATCTTCTATGATCTCTATAAACTAAATGAGTTCAGCTCTTATAAAAAAAAAAAAACCCGCTAGAAAACAATGATTTCATTATTTTGGCCACATCTGCTTTGTGTGAATTTCATCTTAATATCCTATTCCTGCCTTGGTATGGTTGTATTTTTGCTTAGTGGTGCTATTGTGACTGACTGTTTGTTAGGGGCTGCACTGTCAGTGCCCTCTGCAGTAAAACCAAAAGGATTTAGGAAACCATTGAGCCATAGCAGTGGAATAACAGAGAGAGGAAGAGCGAGAGAACAAGAGGATCACTTTCAATATCTTCAGCACACAGAGGGACTTATCACACTCTCAGAACAGAGTATTATAGCGAGAAACCACGGAGGAGAAAATACAAACATAGTGAGGTTTTATTATAGGGAATGAACTCTTCTTTTGAAGCTGGTTTTAATGTTTCCATCTTAAAAGGTGCATGATATTGGAGAACACAGATATAAGCAGCAGCTTGATATCCATTTCCTCTGTTAAAAGGAAATACAACTAAGACAGTTTCTAAGTCCTAAAAGCTAACAGCATTAGCATGGGAAAGTGTTGTTCCTTTTAACTATTTGGTTTAACCATCAATTATAAACCTCTCTCTCTTTGCACAGGGCTTCTTCCACCTCTCTGTCTTATTTCAATAAATTAAACACAAAAAAACCTTCAAACGGTGTTAAATCATTATTTTCAAATGTCCATATATATTTTTGAAAATTTGCTGTAAAATCATTGAACTAAGGCTGTTTTTTCACATAATCTTTTCGTCCAGATTAATCCACATAGATTTTGGAGAATTCCCCTTTGGAGGGAAAGCTTTGGTGCATTTCATCTTGCTATGACTGAGAGCAGCACAAAGCTGCAGTTCTAAGTCGTATATAAACATTTAATTGGTTGAATTGACTGTAAATCTGGAAGCTGGCATATTTTACAATCTTAAGGCCATTTCGTAAAAGATGCACAGACCTGTAGAAACAATCTACATTAAATGTTTTTATTGTACTTAAGTTTAATGTCTTTGTTTTTTTCTTTTTTTTTGTCATAAATTGTGCTGTAAACAGTTTTATCCAACATTTTAAACCCTTTTGTTAAACTATCAATACACATGAAGGAAAATAACATAATATAAAGAGCATTATTTGTAATTTAAAATTCATTAATTTAAGCACTTTAATGACTCATATTTTACCTGTAAATCTAAAAGAATATTTCCTGATAATTCATTTGATTTTGTAGATGAAGTTGACTCTTGTTCCGTTCACCTGCAGCAGCTTGGATTTAAAACCCATTTCTTCTTGGTCTAGTCCTGTTATGATGGTAGCCAGAGCTCCAATAGATGGCATCACAGCACTAGGCTTGAATCGTTTTCTCTCCTTCGCTGCTGCTTTACGGTGGTGGGATGCTGCTTACAGACCATAAACCCAGCTGGAATATCCAACACACTCGGGGAACAAACACCACACGCATGACAATAAAAATAAAAATAATCAATTCAAAAAATAGGATTTAGCTGTAAATAAACATACAAAGTATGACTCACGTTTATTTATTTTACACGGAAAAAGGAAACACATTTCCAGGCTTTCAACACAAAAACTAAAAAAGATTTCAAAATTAATCTATTTATATAGAAGTTTCTAAATCAAAAATTATGTTTTTTAATATTTTGATTAACAACATTTTTTATTCCATATTTGTTAGTAAAATAGGTCTAGGTGATTTCCATATTAACATTTAAAAATAACCACAATCCAACATTTTTCCAGGAATTGTATAATGATAATGCAACAAAAATGTGCCTTTTTCTGATCACATAAAAAATGTTATTTTCTGGAGTGAAAAGAAGTGGACATGAGAGCAGCCACCTTTAAATCTGAGGCTCTTCACTAAAGAAATGTGTGTTTCAGCTGGCTGTAATATGTTTCTGTGTGTGTGAATCCCCCGCTGCTCTGTTTCATGCAGACACTTCACACAGGAGAAAAGATAGTCAGCTTGGGTAATGGATCGTTTTTCGACAGCAAAATGTCTAAGAAAAGGGGCTCCTGAAATGACAAATGATTGTGGTCTAAAACATGTGGAGACACACACGGAGAAGAAATGTATTCATTAGAAATTACGTTTGGATGGCGGGAGCGCTGTGCTGGCTCTTAGTGCAGTTGAAGATTTGTGAGGAGAATTTGTATTATGAGTTTACAGAAACACAGACTTCTTGTATTTTTAAGAGATCTCTCCTTATTCCTATGTTCTGTTTCATCAACCATCCAATTTCATCCGTAACAACTTTCTCAGGAAAACACTTAAAATAATAACGTTTTTGGGTGAAAATGTCTAAAAAGATGGAGGAACATCATATTTAGCTCGTGCTGCTCTACATTAGTAGTGGAAAGGCTCTAAAATACTCTTGAGATGTATTTTCTTTTAGATAACGCCTCCGGTCGGCTTTTGTATGGTTGTAATTTGTCTCTGTGATGTTGGTATCACATAGCTGCACTGTAATATTTAAAAGGTGAAAGGCTCCCTGCAGGATTTTGTCTTTTTCCTCAGATAGAGGTATCATATCAGAATGACAGGCGCTCCATTAAATGTCCTTTAATGTCATTTAAATCTCCAACTGTTGTGTGCAGGCTGATAATCTCCCTCTTTGTGATCTGTGGACTAATGAGACCTCTCTGCTGCTGCCTCTCTGTGCTGAAGTCTCCATTCTAATTTCTTAGGGTTGAAACACAAAGAATTGGCTGCAATGTGGCCTCAGTGGAGATCCACGCTGACCGTGATTTGATTGAATAAAGAGAGAAAGAAAGAGAGTGGTGTTGGGTGGGGGATAGTAGAAAAAAATAGAAGCAGATTGAGAAATAGCTGCGGTACAAAGTATTTTCAAGGCAGTATTGATGAAAGGCTGTCATTTTAGCCAATTAAATAGATGGAGGAAAGGATAGAGGCTTAATTTTCCACTAACAGGTCACACCTTTGCATACATGTAAAGAAAAATAATAATATGCCAATATTCTCTCTGCTCTACACCTCCACAGTAGTGTCATATCTGTGATTACAAGAGAAAGGAAAATCTGAAATAATGCCTGATGCCAGATGAGAGGAGGGAGACCTTTAGAGTAGAACGGTGACATCCGCTATCTACCAAACATCGCTGCTCATCCCAAAGGTTAAAGCAATGCTTCGGCTTCGAGGCACAGATACAGAGAGGAAAATACGCAACATGTTGAAGCGTTCTCACTTTGAAGATAAAACAAAAACATCATTTACTCTCCTGATTTATTCAAAGTGGAGAACAGAACAAACAAACCTCATTAGATCATTTATTTGAAACCCTAAGAAAAAACAACATCAAGTAATGAGGAATAAGGTATGTTTTATAAATGCAATAATTCTTACATTCTAAAAAAATATATAATTTTCTATTAAGTTTTTTATAATAGAAAATGTTGGTGACTTGGAGGAGCAATTAGAACAAACTGCAGATGTTTTAATAAAAGTTCATCAAAATAAAAAGATGAATGCCTTATTTGCATAACTGCCCCGTTAGTCTTTATTTTTGCATTGGCCACATTTCAAACCAATCATCCTTAATTCTTAATGTTATTCGTTTGTGGGAATCCTGAATGTCACGAGTTTTCATTTCCTCTTTATCATTTTCTTCATTCTAAAATTAATTTGTCTAAAAGTTAAGTTTTATCTACAAAAGAAAACAAAAATCCCTTTTCAGTGTACTTTTACAAATTGATGTTTGCTTTGGAGAAGCTGTGCTTTTGACACCTCACCCATTTTTCATAATTCCTTGTTAATTTGCGCAGACATGCTGTCACTGCATCTGAATTGACCAGTTGTTTAAGAATCTGATGCTTCAGTCCAACGTTTGCATTCAGGACTAACTCTACAGTTCATTTTGCTTCTCTGGGGCTCCAGTTGTGTCCAACAACTTTTCAAAATATTTATTTTAATCATGAAACTGAGTAATGTGATCTTTCAGTTATTTTTAAACCATTTTACTCATGTCGTTTAACGTAACATTTAAGATAATTTAAGAAAACCTTTGATTTATTACCTGGCCCTTTTAAATCATTGTTTGTTTCAGTTTGTAAGACTAAAGCTTCCATAAACTATCTATTATTTTACCATTGCATTTGCAGGTGTATCTGTAATGTAAGTTCAAAGAGGATCCTTTTCTCTTTTCTTTCAATAGTTTTGTCATTTTTAAAAATATTTATCTATATTACCTTTTCTAAAAACAAACTAAGCGTGAACTTAGAGATGACTGAGCTTTTTCTGTTCCAAAGATGTGAAACGAGTCGCCAACATGTTAGACGGCTTGTTGCTCTGCAGAGTTTTGTGCTTCCTGAGTGATTGGCTTTTTATTTTATCTTCACTTTAATTTTTCTATTTTCTTTTTATTCATCTCAGTGTTGCAGGATATATTTGAAACCTCTTTGTTTGTTCTCTATATGTTTTATTTATATGAACGATGTGGTAAACAGAGTAAGTCGTTTCGGATTAACAATGTGAAAATCAATATTCTGCTTCCATTATCTTTTTGTATTTATTCATTTCAGTTTAGTGGTCAACAGATATGCTGCTAATTAAATGTCTGTGCTTCATGAGTATTCCCTGGAAAATATTAAGAAACTATGGTCCAGCTATTAGTTTCACTGTCAAACATCCGAATTATTTGAGGGAATATTTTTTAGTACAGACAGCATAAACAGGTAGAGGAAGCTTAACGATGTAGATCAACACAACAGCTGGACGATATTTCGGACCAAGATGAAGGTTTTTTTCTTGTTATGCTTAAGCTTTGGGATCAAATGAAACACACGGAGCTCAGCTTTCTCCGTTTAGTGTCCATCTTTAAAACCGTATTGGTTGATCTCTAGTTATAACTCTGACATTGTTACAGTGTTTGAGTCACACGTGTTTTCTTTGCTGAAGTAGAGCGAATGTGGAGCTACTTGGATCATACAACTACATTCGTGGATATTTCCCACCAAAATCTGCCTGGCTTATCTGGGATTAAGTTGTGTAAACTACTCCATGCAAAGGACAGTAATGTCAGAGGCGTAGTTTTTATTGCATTATGTATTTCTTCACTAAAATAACCATCAGATTTACAGTAGTGCCCCTGTGGTACACCTGATCTGCCAAAACTATTTTCATCTTTTCATTACAGGTGACAGAGCTTAGTTTGTTTTTGTTTGATGGATAAAAAGATATTTGCTTAATGATTTTATGAACTCATAGAATGAAATGAGTTGGGATCAGATTTGTGTTTTTAGGTTTTAAATGGCTTCTGATTTCCATCTGTTTTCTGAAGATGCTCTAAGAAAACCCAGCAGTAAATGTGTTCTGTAAACGCTCAGATCAGCAGACAGTTTCACAGACTACAGAAGAGCGCAGTCACACTCACTGAATGTATTGCTCGCAGATCAAATGCAGGCTTTTCCCTCTTTGTTCCCTCCCCAGAGAATGTGAGTTTATGTGTCATTAACGCCGCCACCGCTGCTGCTTGTCTACTGGCATTAACCCCATTATCCTCTCTTCTCTCCCCCTTGTTTCTCTCCTCTTCTCCCTTTTTCCAGCTGTGGTAACAAAGTTCAATGGGAGCAGTTTTGCTCTCTCTCATGTGCTTATTTTCTTCTCGTTTACCGCCTCCCTCCTTCTCGCTGCAGTTGGCAGTGGCAGAGGTTAGAAAAGCTCTCTCCGCCCCCCCGCCCCCCCACCAGGTCCCAGAGGTGCTTTCTGCTTAACCAGGCTGGATATCTGTTTCCTAAAATCAATCGTCTGTCTTAAACGAACATCCCTGACCATCTGCTTCAGGGGCTGATGCACACACACATTTCACTGCTATGCTGCACTGCAGTTATAATCTCAGAATTTGTCAAGAGCCCCCAAGTGCCAATCCTAGGGCCCGCCGGAGGCCCCTCAGGCTGCCTGGCCGGGGCCCTAGTCATTGGCCCTGTGCCCCCCCCCCCCGCTGTCTTCTCGCTCTCTGTTGCTTCTCTGTTTGATTAATCTCTAAATCTGTGTGACACATGGACGGCGCTCTGAGACTCTGCCAGGGAGCCGTTTGTGTTTGCGTGTGAATATTTGTAAGAAAAGTGAAATGCTCTGCTAATCTCTTTAGCAAGCTGTTAGCTGCTGCATTGTGTTTGGCTGGGAACAGTAATCTGAACCGTGATAATCTCACATTTCTGAAAATAGTTCTGTCTCACCTGGGTTGACCTTTTGACCTCCCAGGTCAGCCATGATTAACTTTGAGTGCATTTTTATGCAGTAAAAACTTGATCTGAGATTTTTACTTCAGTGTGACATTTGTTTGTTTTTTTATCATTAACTTCTAAGTCAGGGAAAAAATAGCAACTGAATTTTCTGGAGAAACAGTTAATAAATCTTAAGAGTGATTTTCCAAACAGACCACCAGAATGCATCCCTCGTACTCAGTGAGATCTTTCATATCTAAATGGATTCTTTTTGTTAAATGAAAATCTGAAAATCTCTTCTACAGATGAAAACAAACGTCAGTCTGGTGCCTATCTTGACAGCTGGAGATAGAAACCAGCCGTTCTCAACTACGCTGACATGGAATGAAAGAAAAGGATGAGTGAATGGGAATGTGTGCCGTAAATTATTACGAAATGACAAAGTTAAAATCCTGCATAGATCCTGGTCAGTAGGAGATTCAGTCCAACTACATTCTAACGTCGCTGATCTATCAGCCTCATCGGTTTCATCCTGTTCTGCTGGACCTCCACACTGTCTGGGATTCTTGACTGTTTCTTAATGAACTTTTAAGGGATTCCTCTGACCTAAAATAGCTGCAGTTCCAAAATATCCCATTCTGATTACAAAGAAATGAAAAAAAAAAACCTAATCCCAAAAAATGCAATTATTGACCAGAAGCAGCAGCATCAGAGCTGTAAATCTTTTTCTCATTTTATTGTTTCTGTACCTCGCCTCCTGACCCCCCCAAAGGCACAGGACGATCCTGTCAATCAAACCCAGCACTCATTGGGATTTTCTCTCCGATCTCTGCCTGTCAGTCTGTGCTGATTTAAGACGCTGCTGTCAGAACAGTGCGCTGGTATTCTGTGGTGTTCTGTGATTATCTGCATTTCTGACCATTTCTGGTACTTTTTTAAGTCAAGGTAATGAGATTAATATCAGACAGAGATCATTTAAAATGTGTGATAGTGAATTAAAAGTTTCCTCATTTTTATCAACATCCACACGGGTCTTCTGAGTTAACACCTCGACATAGCTTTTCCATTTAACCAATTTCTTTCCCTCAGGAATCTTAAGCACACAACCCTTCAAGGCAGATTAAAGGCAACCTTTTGCCATCTCCATGGGGTGGTTACTGCCAACACTACAAGCAAGGTAGCCACAGCCGTACATCAGGTACCTCAGTTTAAGGGAGGGATTTGATGAATTTCATGCTTTCAGCAGGCAGCAGGTTTTAGGGGTGTGATTCCCAACTACTGTTCTCTGTCCTATGGCAGACTAATGACATCGCTGTAGTCTTTCAGTTGTGGTTTGAAAATTCTTGCATCTTAAAGCACACTTTGGGCACAGCTTGTTTTGCATTGTACCTAAGAGATTTGAAGTAGGAGACACATGTAGACTTCCTGGGAATGTTGCACTGTCTACTTATAAAATATCAACTTTTCCTCAGAGCAGAGATGTTGTTCTTGTTCTTGCAGACTCAGAAAAACAACAACAATAAAAAAATGAAAGGAAACCAGAAAACAAAGACCCAACAGGACTCTTCTGTTCTTGCAGAGTTTGTGCAGGCCCAAAGACATGTGGAAAATAAGCTAAATAAAGGATTAGCTCTTCCAACAGCAGGATACGTCTTTGGTCATTCTTATTTCAAGGGAAGCTGTGTTGGGATTTTATTTTTCTTTTATCACAGTCGATGTTGAGTGAAATCTTCTGTAATAGAAATATCAAAATCAGGGTTTTCCACACAGATGTTTGTAGCTAGTTTATTGTTTAATTTTTGCTTAAAAATTAGATTATTAATGGACAGTTTCTGAGGACGAATTTAGATTAACAGTAAAAAGGTTAACGAGAAGATACAGGAGTACAAAACAAAATATACAGAGAAGGAAAATATTAAATAGAAAGTAATCTGCTAGATCATATTTGCAAAGATAGATGATCTGTTGGATTTTCCATGAAGATAGAACAATGATCTACCTTTATTTTTAAGAGCTCACTAATGTTGACCAGAACACAAAAACTACAAGATGGGAAATGCAAAAAAAGTGCTTGAAGAAAAAATAAAAAAAGAGAGACTCCTTCAAAAGCCATTCCTTCCCTCATACGACTAATTTACAACAGAAATTACATTTTCTGATAAACCAATGAATCTAAATGTCTTTATGTGGTTTAATGTTATTGACATGACTAAGAGATTTGGAGATACTTCTAATCAAAATGTTTTTAATGACAATTTCATTTCTGGAATTCACAGTTATTAAATCTCTGATGAAAATTACATGTAACTACATTTAAAAATACATTTTGATTATCTGAATGGCTAATATTCAATGTCACCCGTGAGACTGTTTTATTTTCTTCATCAAACAATCTAGATTATTATCATAGATTTTAATCAAAGCATTCCAGATAAATTTTAATCAAACATAACATCATGATAGCTCAGCTTTTAAGGACAAGATATTTTTATAGAAAAACACGATTTTTCAAATATTTTTTATAGAAGCTTCTTTTATATCTTTTTCTTGCTGACTTGTTTAACAAGAGACATCAAATTATTTTAGTTGGACTCAGAAAAAAAGAAAAATCTTTAAAATCTGTTTATTTACTTATTTTATGGCCGTTTTCTTGAAGCAATCAAAAAGTCAAAATCTGTCACAATTTTCAAAGGATGATAAAATGTTTCTGCTTTTTAAAGAGAAATAGAATTTGTGGTTTGACTGCAGGAGGATGCCTCATAAATCAGCCAAAAGCAGGCACACACACACACTGGATGTTAGAGAGTGAATATAAGGTCTAATAGGGTTAATTGTCATGTGAAACCATCACTGCAGTCAACGTCACGGCCAATCACTCCAAATCTCTCTCTGCCACACACACACATGTAGACACTCATATATTTACACAGGCCCCCGTGGGATCTGGCCTTGCCCAGATGGCTTTTTTCCCAGTGGCTGTGTGCTTTAGTCTGTGTGTGTTTCAGTGTGAAGCATGAGGATCGAACCTTGGCGGGCCACAAGGGTCTTTGTGGTGAACACGGCGCATCTTCTCCGTCTAATTAATTTACTATTATATAGCACCTGTTTCTGGCTTGATAGAGAGCAGGGCACACACACACAC